>WYDI02033169.1:0-16113 GCA_009867235.2 Psittacus erithacus | reverse complement strand
CCCAAAGGGTGCACTGGTTGGGTTGGGGAGTGATGGGGTCCCAAAGGGTGCACTGGTTGGATTGGGGAGTGCCGGGGTCACAAGGGGTGCACTGGTTGGGTTGGAGGCTGCAGGGATCCCAAAGGGTGCAATGGCCGGGTTGGGGAGTGCCGGGGTCCCAAAGGACCCGCTGGCCGCGCTGGGGACCGAGGGCAGCTTTGGCACCGGAGCGGGTTTGGGGGCTCTCTCAGGAATTGCCAAGTAGTTGGAGTTCTCCGCCGGGACAGCGGGATGCGCCGGCTCGGGGGCTGCTGGCCACGTCGGTGGACGCTCCCAGGGCTCCCTCCTCTCCGGCAGCCGGGCAGAGGCAGCCTCACTGCCCTCCCCACCTCGGAACGGGACGACGGGGCCGGAGCCACCGGCGGAGCCGCCGCTCCCCACCGACACCAGCCGGCCCTGGGGCTGCTGCTGCCCCTGCTTGCTTGCAGGCGGCTCTGGCGCGCTTCTTGCTGCCGGCTTCCCCGGCTGCGGGTGCGCGGTGCTGCCAGCCACCGAGCCGGCGTGGGGGTCACCGCTGCCGGGGAGCCCTCCAGGACCACCGTGGCCGTGTCCCTCGACGGGGCTCGGTGGCGGCGGCGGGAGCAGGACGGTCTTCTCTGTCCGCAGCACCGCGCTGCTCTGAGCCGGGAACCCTTCCCCGGACCGCGGGCCCAGCAGCACGTGGAGATGGGTCTCCATATGGGGCACCCCCTCGGCCGTCGCTGCCCGCGGCGGGACCCGGAGCTCACTGCGCTCCCGGCGCGGGGGGGAAGCCGGCGGGCCCTCCGCGGCAGCCGAACCCCGTCGTGTGGCCTGGAGCCTGGTGATGTGCACGGGGGAGCGGCGCGGGGGTGAGGAGCGGCTGCCCTGGGCACACGGCGGGGCTGGCTCTGCCGGCACCTCCTCACGTCCCGGCTGCGGTGCCGGCTCCCGGCGGCACACCGAGCTGCAGTGGATCACCAGCGGTGCGGCCGGGGCCGGCTCCGCGCTGCTCGCCGGGGCTGTGGTGCCTCGGGATGCGCCGGCGGTCCCGAAGCAGAGGTTGTAGCTGCTCTTCACCAGCTTGCGCACGTCGCGGGGTTGCGGGATGCGCCCCTTCCCCTTCTCCTCCCGCTTGGGGGGGACGGGCGGAGGGGACCGCCGTGCCGGGGGGCTGGGGGGCTGGCGCGGCGCCGCCGGGGGCTTCTCCTCGTCTCTGTTCTGCGGCACCAGCCTCACGTCCTGCGCCCTCGAGGTGAAGGTGCGGCGCGGCGGCACAGCAGGGAAGCCGTCGGGCTCGGCGGGCAGGGTCTGGGGGTGGCCGGGGCAGATGGCACGCTGCCTCAAGCTGGGCCACGGCTTCGGAGCTCTCCCAAACCTCGGGGCGACGTCCAGCACCTTCCCCACTCCAGGCTGCGTTTCGAACAAAGCACGTGCTTGCCGGTAGCGGATCCTCTCCGGCGGCGGCTCCTCGGTGGCGCCGGGCAGCCAGTGGCCTTCCATCACCTCCTGGTACTTGAGCCTCTCGTTGAGCTCATTGAAGGTCTTCTTCAGCTTGCAGACGTTCTCCCTGGTCGCCTTGCTCAGCACCACTCCCTTGGTGGGGTAGGTGGTGGCGGCGTTCCCCACAGCCACCGGCGCCACCGGCATCGCACCGCCCCGCAAGTCCTCCGCTGAGAAGCTGCAGTCGGAGCGGGATAAGGAGCTGGACTTGCCTTCCAGCCCATCACCCAGCAGGTCGGTGCCGGCGGAGGACGGCCCCGAAGAGGTTGAGCTGCCCCGCAGCCCCTTCTGCTCCATCTTGATCCTCTGCTCGTACTGCATTTTCTTGGCGAGGACGTTCTTCACCAGGCAAGAGGCCGCCCTGGTCTTGCTGGTGTCGGCATCCAGGGAAGCTGTCTTCATGAACTGCTTGTAGTTGAGCCTGAAGTCCTCACCTATGGCTCTGCCCTTGCTGGGGGGCTCCTTCCGGGCAGGGGGCACGGGCTGGGGGGCCGGGGCATCCCCCCGAGGGACAAAACCTGTTTCCTTCCTCTCCTTCCTCTTCAGCAGGATCTGCCGCTTCGGGACAGTCCTCTTCTTGCCGTGGCCCTTCCTGGCCTCACCGCTCTCCAGTTCCACGTCCACGCACTCAAACTGTTCCTTCCCCAGCAAGCCCAGCAGCTCCCCGTCCACTCCGGCGGGGAAGGGCCAGCACACCCTGCCATGGAGAGGTGCGGCGGTGCCCCGGGGCTCGCCGCCAGCCACCGGCCACCGCCGCGGCCGCCCGCCGTCCTCCGACAGTGAGTTGGAGAGGCTGGAGGAGGTGTGGGAGCTGCACATGTCGAGCCGGGAGCCGGGGGGACCCGAGATGCTCCGGAAAGCCCTGGCCGTGAGCGCCCGCACCTCGCCGTCCACCTCATCCGAATCGCTGGGTGCCTCGCCGAGCATCCCCCTGGGCAGAGCCAGCTCCCCGCTGCTGCTGGTGGTGGTGGTGACAGGCTGCCGGTCCCCACCGAGGGGACCCATCCTGCCGCCCTGCCCCGGCGCTGGGCTATTCTTAGCCGCGATGGACAGCTGAGCCTGCCGCGGGCGTGCGAGGGGGCCGGCCGGCGGGGGGACGCTGGGGGCAGCCCTGGGGGGGGTCCCCCCCTCCTCGTCCAGGAACTCCAGGCAGTCCTTGAAGGTCTCCGTCCCGTCGGAGCACAGGGCAGAGTGGTAGGAGGACACGGAGGAGCCCGACATGCTCTTGGCCAGGTCGTCGCGGGGGAGGCCGGGGAGCTGACCCTCCTCCTCCGACACGGAGCGCCGGCCGTCCCCGCTGCTGCGGCCGCCCTCGCCATCGGTGCCGGGCAGCTCGGCATGGGACAGCAGCACCGGGTCCCTCTTCCCGCGGGGCATCATGGCAGGGGACCCCGAGGGGCGCCAGCCGGAGCAGGGGCCCCTCCCGGCTGCTGGGGACGCACTGCCGGGGACGGCGGCTCGACCTTCTGGCCGCCTCGCCCTCACGGCGGCTGGACCCGGCGCAGCACTGAGCAGCCCCTTGATCACATGGACATCTGCGAGCGCCAGCCCGGGCCGGGCGATGCCAAGCGCATTGCCGGGATGCCACCGCCACCCCCGGCCTTAGGGGGCTGCCGAGGGGCTGCCACCACCATCCCCTGCCCCACAGCCCGCGCCGCTGATCCCCAAACCCACAGGTGAGGTGCCAGAGCACCCCACATCCCATAGGGGTACCTGCCCCGCTGCAGCAGGAGCTGAGGGACCCGCAGACTACTCCAGGCACGTCCCATCCCCCGCAGGGCACAGCCACAGCCCCAGGTTGCTGCTACATCCCCGTCACGGCTCTTCTTCCGAATGCCTCTGCCTGCCTCACTGCAGTGGTCTCATCCCGGGGGCTTCCCCTAAAACCCACCCTGCCCCAAGCAGCAGCTCCCCATCATTAGTCACAAGCAGCCAGGAGCCAACTCAAGGCTTCACGTCAAAGCAGGCATCGAGCACCTCTGGGACTCACAAGAGCCGACCGATGCACAGGCAGGACTGGCCTGTTTGGAGAGCCTCCGAGCAGGCTGCTGGGTGCCTGGCACGGCACGAGGGTCCCTGCGGCGTGCCGGCCCCACTGCTGCCGCCGCGGGAGCCCAGTCCTAGCTTTGGAGGGGGATTTTCACTGCACAGCAGTAGCAGCAGGTGCTTCCCAGCACTGCCAGACCCGGAGCAACCCGATGCCCAAGTCCTCTGGGTTCATGCAGGGACTAAATTTAAACTTTGGCAAGGAGGAAGGCTCCCATGGTAGCCGGTGTGGTGCTTAACCCTTTGCTGCCCAGCAGGGCTGTGCTTGCAGGTGGCATTTGTACCCACGGGGAGGGGAGGAGACCTGCCTATGGGCAGCACTTGCCATCACAGTATCCTTATGCAAGTGGCCTCAGTCCCTACAGCCTGGCTCTGCAGGGAGCCAGTGGGATGTGGCTGCCAGCAGAGGAGCCCCCTGCATGGCTCAGTGCACCCCAAAACCTTGGGCTGCTGCTTGAGTGCTCCATTCCCCTCTGGATGTGAGGGGGTCCTTGGAGCATCCCAGAGTCCGGCTCCTGCTCCAGCACAGCTTGTGGCAGTCTGGCAGGTGCCTGCTGAGTCACTGCTGGCTCCAGCCCTGTGAGGCACAGCCGGGAGCACTGCGGGGATGAGCACACATCCCACCTGCTGCTGGATTTGGATGTACAACCAGAGGGGATGAAAGTCCCCTCGGGCCTACTGATCCCTTGGTCCAGATCCGAGAGATGCTGTTTCATTCCCTCTCCTCTGCCAAGGGTCATGGCCAGCTTCCCAGTGCCACTGGTGCTTGGTGGGAAGGGGAGGTTGGACCAGTTGGTACATCTAGGGTGCCACTGCTGGGGAAAGGAGACAAGGCAGAGCAGGCACAAGGGGAACACAAGCTGTGTGAGTTGTAAGGTAAAACCATCATCAACCTAGTGGGAGGATCCCTGCAGCAATCCCTGGGCACATGGGGAAAGGGCCTCATGCCTCAGCCTACAGCTCCTGCTGTCCTGCGTGAGGCAGATTTAGGGCATCAACCCATGTAAAGAAGCAGCTTTAAACCTTCCTCTGCCTCTTTCCCAGCACAATTCCTGTTGCCACTGCATCCTTCACTCCAATATCCAGGTCTTGCCAAAAGTGAAATGGTGTCAACAGCTGTGATAAACCGGAGGCTGCGAGGGTGGCTGGAAACTACCACCGGAGGCTCAGCCCCTCATCCGCTTCCCCAGCACTCGCTCCCAGTGCTGCCGGTGACGGGATGACCCCGGACACCCCCTGCTCCATAGGGACAGCTCTGTGGAAAAGCACTGCCGGCCGCAGCACAGGCTGCTGGCCGGGCTGGTTTCTTCCAACCCCCCCAGGGCTGCCGGGACAACCTGTCTGGGTGTGTTGGAGCAGGGAGGGATCTGGCTGGGCAGCCCTGGCTCAGCAGCACACCGAGCACGAGGCTGCACCTCCTGCTCCTGGGTCCATCCCCACCAGCGCGGCGTGGGTTGGGAATCGTAAGCAGGAAAGAGGGAGGAGGGCATGGTGAGATCCCAGCGGCAATCCCAGCAACCAGGATACACCCATTGAGAGCAGCTCCGGGCGGGGGTGTGAGAGCAGAATGAGGCACAAACACGTTACAGAACAACGGGTGGACCAGGTTAAGCCAGACGTGTTCATTAAACACTGATTTACGTTTAAGCCACCGTGATGCTGCCTATGGACTTACTAACTGCGCTTACTTATTAACTCGGTTTCGGTGCCAGATCTGTGTGTGCCCGCCTCCCGCGGCTGGGAAGCTCGCAGGAGGCAGCAAGGAGGATGAAGGCAGGCCGTGCCTCTGCCATGCTGGAGCCGCGTTCCGCAGCCTCAGAGGAGCGGGAAACACCGGCCCTGCTTGGCAGAGGCTGCCGGCGGGTTTTGGAAGGGGTCTGGCCATCCAGGACACGCCAGCAGCTCCGTACGTCAAGCCCTTCGGCACCCAGGGGTGGAACGTGTTCGCTCGGGGCAGACACCAACAGCTCGGGCTTATCAGCGACCGAGCCCTGGGCTCTCTGCGGTACGGGCCGTGGTGCAGGCACGGCGCGGCGGCGATGCCGGGAGCGAAGCGCCCGCCCCACAGCGGGGCCCGGAGCGCGGCGGCCCCGCCGTGCCCATGGGCAGGGCCGGCCCAGGCCCGCTCCCCGCAGCGGGGACACGAACGCACTCCGCGCACCGGGACAGGGGGCGTGCTCTGCGCTGATCCCGCCCCACAGCACTGCTCACAGCCCGGGCCCGCATCGAGCCCCCCTCTCCTCCCTCCCGGCCCCTCAGAGGAGGGGAGATGCCCGCCGCCGTCACAGCCCCAGCCCCGGCCCCGCTCCCGGCTCCGGCTCCCCACGGCCTCACCGCCCGTCGCCATCGCCGCCACTCCCGAGACAAATGGCGGCCCCCGCCGCAGAGCCTTTCCCGTCTCCTAGCAACGTGCCCGCTCCCGTCCCCGTTCCCCTCTCGAGTCTTAAAGGGCCCGCGGCGTGGCTTCCACCTGAGGGCCGCCCCGTCCCAGCCCCGGGGCCGTGGAGACCCGCGGCTCCCCCGGGACGAGCTGTTGGCTCCCCGCCGCTCCCCGCCACGGTGCCGGCCTCCATTTTACACGGCACAGGCTGCCGGAGGCCACCATTGTGTGAGGCAGGGGTTCACCGTGCGGGCAGGCACGGCGGCCTCATGGCTGTCCTATGATCGTTACATATATACCCAAACCCATCTGCAAGTTCTTGGTATCCCCAAGAAGAAGGAGCATGCCCCCGTGCATCAGCACCCACTGACACAGACATGGCCATGGCCATAGACATGGATATGGACACGGTGTGTCCCGCAGCGCTGGTGCCGGATCCAGGTATGCAGGCACGTCCTGGAGCAGCTTTGTCCCTTCAGAGACCTCAGAAATACTTAGCAGTCCATGGCCGCTGGGCAGGTAACCTTTGGTAAATGGCAACAGCACTGAGCAGCCATGGGCACGTTAGAACAACGTCCCTTTTCATCCCTTAGGATCACAGAATCCCAGCCTGGGTTGGGTTGGAAGGGACCTTAAAGCTCATCCAGTTCCAACCCCCAGCCACAGCAGGGGGTTGGAACTGGATGAGCTTTAAGGTCCCTTCCAACCCAACTCATTCCGACTTGTAAGTTCTTAAGTTCTTTAAGACCTTAAGTTCTATTGTGTGTATCACCGAAGACATTTCAGAGCCCAGTGCCCTCACTCACAGCGCACACCACCACCATGCGAAACTGCAACACCCCGGCTGGGATCACCAAGAGCATCTGATTGCTTTTTATACGAGCCCTTTGGTATCATGTAACTCAAAAAGCAATCTACATCTCGTGTACCTGCCCTCCAGTCTGCCCTCTTCCCTACTCGCAGAGAAGACGCTTAAAATTATTGTGCTTCTCCCACCTCCTTTGACAGCTTTCGATGAAAAGTGCAATCGATTTTACGTGCAAAGTACAATATATGAATTGCTCTCCCCACCTGTATCCCTTTATAGCTGTGGGAGTCAAACAGGGAAGATACCAAACCTGGAACAAAGCCCAACCGCTTCAGTGTGTTTCAAATAGATTCTACGAACTATTTACTATATGAAAAGCAACATTAATTTGTCTTTTTGTACACACTCATGTTATGTGCTCCCCACTGGGAAATACCAGAACCGAGGCTGCCCGTCCTGCTGCCAGCCACATTCCTCATCTAGAATAATCCAGTATTTTTGCCTTTAAAGACTCTCACACCAAAGCTGTTTCAGAACAACCCCCTCCAAATGCTGCTTTACTGGCCTCTCCCTGTCCCGAGGGGCTGACAAACTCTGCTCAACTTCCCCAAGTGGTCCAACAGGGAGCAAATGTTAACACAAAAACGCTGTTGTAAGGAGTCACTTTAGGAACAGGGGCAACAAGAGAGATGTGCTCAGTCCCAAAAGATGAGAACTTGCACATCAGGGAGGTGAGCATCACCTCTGCTGTCCTGCTCGGAGACATCCTTTGTGAGAACAGCTCATCGCATGGGTCGCATGCACCCATGGCATCCCACCAGAGAAACTGGCTCAGGCGATGCTCAGCTGGAGTAACACTGTCCTCTGTTCTCACAGGTACAACCCACCCTCAGCCTGCCTTCAAATGCCTGGCTTTGTAACAGAGGATCAAGAAAAAACAGGACACTGCTACATGGATCTTTTTTCTTTGCAATACTAATATCTACAGTGAAACATTCATAACTGCTCAACAGAGTAAAAATATGCTACATCAAACCTGTACCAGAAAAAGCAGCACCCCTGTAACAGCTGGGGAAGAGTTCGCAGGTAAAAATGAGAATTAAACAGCCAGCTTAAAAATATGCCACTGGAAACATCTGAGAAAATACACAGGGTTGTCCTTTCTCTGCAGCCCAGCAGATGCTGGAATTGGAGCCATTCATCTTGTGGTCTGATGTTGCTGTTGGGATCTCCACGCTGTCTCACCACACAGCAGCACAGGCACAGCCCTCTAGTCCAACAAGCCCGGTGTGAAGTCCCTCCCGGAGCAGGGAGCGTGCTCGGGTGCTCATCTGAAGCAGGTTCCTGTCTCTTGTGAAGGAAGCACTGCACATCACACTGGAACAGGAAACCCAACAGGGAACACGCCGCCTTCCATCTAAATTCTCCTGAGAGCCCACTGTAGCAGCAGGGCCATGCGCTTGGTGTCCGTAAGAGGAGGCTGGCGCACCTACCACCGAGAGCACGCTGCTCTTGTGATCAGTGAGCTGCAGGCCCATGTCAAACACAGAAAGCAAAGACATTTGTCTGCCCTCCTGGGAAGCACACACCGTCTGGATGGCAGACAAACTACTGACGAGGACGGGCTCCAAACTAATAATAGCGTTTCCCAGGGGATTCATTTACAAAGTGCCACTGGTCCTTGGAACCAATATAGTGTACAGTGTATATTACAGCAAACACCAGCTCTGCAGCTTGTGTTGGCCCCTCTCTGCACTCTATGCAGAAGGACTCAAATATCCACACTTTTTACAATTGACTCCTTCCCTTTTTATACAAAGGAAAATAAAACCATAAGTTAAAACAGCAATAAATTAAAACTACAGAACGTGTGCGTCCTGGTCAGCCCCCTTTGTGCATTCCAATCAGACTGGAGAGCTTCTCACAGTGCTCAAGTTTCAGTGACTCCGCTTTCTGCTTTAACCGCTCATCTCTGTACAGCTTGGCCAAATTTGACAAATCAGACTCTGAAAGATGAAAAAGAAGATACATATTAGGATGAGCCTGCTTTCAGTAACTGTTGCTCTGTGCTTTGGTATCCTTGTGGCTTGTGTGGGGTCTTTCTTAATTCACTTTGTTTCAGTGAGCCTGGGCATGTTAACATGCTCTAAAGAGACACCATCGGGTTTAACCAAGCTACTTAATGAAGAAAAGAGTATTTTCCTAAGTGTTTGAAAACTCAGTTACACCAACCCCCTCTAACCAGTGCACTAGCAGGACAATAACCAAACAAAACCCAAGACTGATTATTAGTCTATGAAGAAAACACACACTATAAAAAGTATAGCCTGGAAGTCAATTAAGATTTTAAATCATGTTAATTATCTAAAGAATAGGTTTTTGCTTTAAGATATCTGTATATTGTTAAACTAATGGCATAAAAGGGGCTACATAGCACCTGTCTTAGGCAATACTGTGACTTACTTTGGAATCAGCTCTCATCTCCTCTCGCAATGATCTTTAGGGACGCAGAGGAGGGTCATTCCACACCAGTGGTGTTTCTTCACTGACAAGCCAGAAGGATGAAGAGCCTCTTCCTATCTCAGTACCATTTTCCTATCGCTGCCCTGCAGCCTAATAAGCAAAGCAGGACTTACAGGACACAGGTCCCTGTCCATTTCACTGGGAAACATCACTCCTGTGGCAGATCCATTCACAAGGGCCCAGAGTACCCATCCAAATATACTCTTCATCCTATAGATAATTAGATTTTTGTGTTGCACTGTCAGAATCCAAACTGTCTGGTAAGAGGTTTGTCCAGACAGCAGTATAAATGGCTTTCATTCCCCCTCTCCACGGTATTCATTACAGGGAGGTGAAGAAGTAGCTGTAGGACTTGTCAGAAAAGGCCCCTGTGCCCTTTCATTAACAACAATCTCCAAGGTACTCTGCACATTTCTTCTCCTTCTTCTCAGAAGTAACATGAAGCTGCAATAATCCCCTTGTTTCAGGTATTTCCCCCCCTCAGTAATTCAGAGAATTTCTTTTGCTGATTAGCTGAGGAGATCTTAATATAGCTTTCTCCCTGAAGAATCATTTAGATCCAGCATTAAATGCACCTAAGAGAACTGCAGTAATTTGTTGCTGAAAAGGTCAAAATTTCCCTAAGCACTGGCTACCTGATGACACTCAAGTTTTCAAAGAGCTTTTATACACCTTCAGGTCTCTCATTTAACAAAATTATTCAGAGTGGGAAGAACTTCAATAGGTCCTTTCACTCCTGAAGTCCTCTGCTTCTATCCCACCGAAATTTAAAGCCATTTAAGCCTCCACCTATTTATTGAGCAGCTTTACAAACTGACAGGCACAACCATTTCATTGTAGATCAGGAATCAATTTTCAGGTTATGTAACTCAAAACGCCACTCAAGTAGTGCTGGGCGCATAACCCCGACAAGCCTTCAGCAAAGCCACACTCGGGCAATTGTCTCCTAGCGCAGAGTCCCCGGAGCTCTGCAGTGATCTCCAGGGACCTTATCGGGCAAAATTACTCACTGCAAATGGCTGCACTTCTGACAGCATTCACTGTGGCACATCTGTTTCTTATGTTTTCCTATCTCCTACACAGACCTGTTCCTTTGAACTTTTTAAAGGAAGCTCTAAAACACCCAATTCCAACCACATGGCCTTATTCTCGCTGTTTGCAGTTGCCTCTAATTTTCTACAGCTTGGAGTTCTTTGCAGTCTTACAGTTGTGCCAGCACAGCTGAACAACCTCCTGTAAAACCTGGGATGCGCTGTTTGTACTCTATTAGCGATTTCAGCAGACCAAACCCCACAGCATACATAGCTTTTACACACTATTCTGCTGTGAAGGGAGAAACAGTCTACTGCAGCAGTACAGAAGTGACCAGCTGAACAAGACACTGGTGCTTCAGTTACTTTTGCAGTTTTCATTAAGGTTGCTGGACACTAGGCAGTGCTTTTCAAGTTGTAAAGTCAAAGACTTTAAGAATCAGACTGCTCCTATATAACTAATCTGTGTTCATTCTGCTGGCGCTAAAGAGAAATGCAGCTTCGGTAAAAGAAACAAACAAATGTACTATTAAGACATTCAACTGACAAAAAGAGAGTAGCCCACGAGAAGTTAAACACTTAAACAAGAATTAACAGACCCAAGTCATGAAGCAACAGTTGACTAAGAACTGTCTCAACATCTCAGAGAACTCCTCCCCAGCAATCCATCATGTACTCACAGTTTACTCAGGGTTTATTTTTACACACTTGGCTGTACTAAAGTTAGCAGAGCCTCAGCTGTGTTCCTTACCTGCTCACTGGCCCAAATGATAATCACTCTGAAAATGGTTTATGTTCTTTTTCCAACTATAGTGTCCTGGGGCTACTGCTATCGTGGATGCTGTAAATACATCTGCAGATCTGTGACTAATAAAGCCTCGAAGTGTAAATTGCTCCAGAAGAGCACTGGTTTGCAGCCATGACTTAGCATTCAGTGCTGGGTCACCCCACCCTCTCTGACTTAGGCTCTTTTAGACTTGCAAACCCTGTTGCTTATTTTGGGGCACAGCACTCATCAGCTTGGTCTATGTGAAAGAGACAATCTGGCAACCTTCAGTTGCATAAGGTAAATTAAAAGGATTTTCTGTAAGAAGTCTATTCCCTCTCTATAGCAAGCCTACACACGAAGCCCACAGTTACAAACAGCCATGTATACCTAGAGCCTGCTACTGCCAGCTACAGATGCTCAAAATCACAAGTCAGCACACCAAAACCTAAGACTGTTTGGGATTTTTATGGTCTTACATTGGGATCTTTTTAACTTCAGAGCCTACATCTGTATGTGCCTCTTGAAAATCAGGATGGGTAACTTTTACATAAAATAAACCAGTCTCTAGATGAAAACAAAACAACTCTCCCCGTCAAAAACTTGGGAATAGTTTGGAGTCAGAAGCACTCACTGTTCTCTGTAGCACAACGCTTGCTTAGACAAAGCATATGCTTCCATAATGATGCAATGGGCAAAGAAACTGTAAACAAGTGCAAAGAGACTCAGTGGCGTGGCAAGGACTGCTTTACATGGAGCAACTTAGAAAGCCCTACTAGTGTGTTGAAGCAGCTCACCTGCTACTACTAAATATTTACACAGACACAGCTCCTTATGGCTTCCTTTATGCACAGTGGTAGTTACATCAATTACAACATCCCAGCTTCACCTAGTCCTTAATTTGATTTCTGTTGTTTTGTACAGTTCCAGAAGGAGCAGGGATTTGCCCAATTAACTGTATCAGTAGTAGTTAACAATACAGTACGAGGTTAAATAAAATAAACACCACCAATTGACTTAGGATGTGAGAATGATTTCAAATGCTCACATTCTGTGTTCTCCCTTTCAGCATTCAATTCTTGTTTTTAAAAGACAACCTTGAGTATGGAGAAAAACATGATCTCAAACTCATCTAAAGATAGAAAATGCAAACAAGCACACAAAAGCATGAAAACATGCTCTTTGAAAACTGATACCAGTAACACAGGCCACTGCAGGATAACCACAAGCACTTGAGCAGGCTGTGGGCTCTCATCTGGGGAAGTGTTGAAGAAAAAGTTAGATAATCCTCTTGTGGAGCCAGTGGAAGCAAAAATGATTCTGCTCCAGCATAGGAAATGTGGAATAGGTGATGTCTCAAGACCTTTTCTAGCCCTCACAATGTCAGAGCAAGATAAATGTGGATGATTATATGTTTAAAACATCATCACTAAGAGTTATTCAAGCATAAAAACTGGGTGGAAAAAAATATCTCAAAGGGTGAGATCTACTTTCCACTTGTCTCTCAGAATCACCTCAAATGAGTTCTGACAGACTCTCAAGAATAGCAATAGCAGATGTGAGAAATACCAGTGCAGAGATGTTACAAGCTCGGAAAATGAGGCTAAACCCAGCAGTGCTTGGTGAAGCACAGCCATCCCCCAACTACCCAGGGGTTGGAGGCGCACACCCATAACAGAAAGAACTTACTTTGCTGTTTCTCCTTCCAGCAGCTGGTCTGAATGTAGTCTATGTAATCCTTTTCAACGGTTTTCTCTAGCTCTTGAAGTTCTGCTCCTTGATAATTCCTCTCAAAGTTTTTATCAACATAGTAAGGCACCTGCAAGTTCTTGGTTTCTCTGCTAATCACATGGCCTATAGACCTATGAAAACAAGGAGAAAGGGGGGGGGGGGAAAGGAGGAGGTAGCAGTTTAAATATAAAGAAATCAAGGGGTGTTTCTCCAAATCAGCATTTCCAGAGGACAGTACTCACAACAGCTTCTTTATAGCTATTTACTGCAGCACTACAGCTCCCTCAGCCATCCAATACAGAAATTACAAGTTTCAGGTGCAGCAAGTTGTACACTACAATTAGAATTCACCCCCACTCCTGCTAAAACCACAGGGAAATATCCAGTATTTGGTGATCTCTACAAAGAAGTGACTCTGAGCTGACACTGTTCTTTGCACATACTGTGTGTGTTCCCAAAGGCTCAGCCAAAACAATTCCAAAACATCAGAGCAAATTTTATCTGTGAGCAGAAGCTCCACACATTTTCCTCTGTTTGCTGATAATTTCTGTTAAGACAGGTCCAGAAATCCATGGGAACTGGAACCAGATGTAGAGATTACAGAAAGGCAAGCAGCCCTTGAACTGCTTAGGGCACAGTGCAACTGGATCTGGACCTTCTCAATTTCTGCATCCCTTAGTAGAAATAAAAATTAGCAGGGGAGAATCTAGCTGGGATTTTTTATAGGGTTTTATAATCATCAGTAAGCAAAGTAGGGCATGGAATATCCCAAAGTGGGTAGAATTCCCCACTCTGACACAGTCACTGGATGAAAGTGCACTCGTATCCTGACCTTCCTCATTAAAGCAAAGATACCCAGGCATTCCTTCAAATCACTGCCCAGAGAAAGAGGCAGGCAGCCAAAACACAAAGGTTACACTCTACTTGATGGAACTCAGTTCACCCCTTCCATTTCCGGGACTCCTTCCCTCTCGCCATGTCTCAGAGGTGCATGCTCTGTTTTTATATGTGTATATATATATATAAAAAAGAACCCAATTTCTTTCAGTTTTTACGCTGTTAGGTTTTTCCAGGATATGATTTAGAGAAGCAGTGTAAGTGTGTGCCAGGCTCAGGCCTGGCTATCTCAAATCAACAGGCAAAGGGGAGGTTGGGAAGGAAAGCAGGAGAGATAAGCTGCTCAGGGACACTGTGGGAGGGTTCACATGGCACTGCCAGATAGCAAAAACACTCGCTGAAAAAAACCCAAACCCAAACGAGCCAGAAAACAACCACCCTCCTGCTCTCACGCTGGGTCTACACACTGCCATCTTGTGGTAAACAACGATAAAGGGTGTTGGGCTACTACGGCAGCACAGAGAATAAGGGCCTAAACCCAGGTAGTCCTAACTCCTAGAAGGGAGCAAGGGGTGTGTTTGGAGCATTCTGCTACTGCTGTGTGCAGCAGGTTCCCTAAAACCCACTGGGTCCATACTCCTATGTCAGCAAGAGCTGGTGAAGGTGACTGAAGCGAGCTGTGTCTCACCAGAGAGCTTCCTTCCCTCCTCCCAACGTTGGATGCTGAGAAGAGCAGGCGTTTTTAACTCTGCCCCCCAAACTCAGATTCTAGCAAGTCTGGTGGTGTCCGTCTGCTTCCAGAGATGATCAGTTCAGCTTGACCTCTGCAACCCCAGGGGCCTGCTTCTTTACAGATGTTAAACCTGGCCACTACAAGGCTTTAATGATTCGTGGAGCTTGACAATTCTTCCTATGGAATTCAAGCTCCAGAGCACATTTGGATTTATGCTTCATTTTTTTATTGCTCTCCATAGGAACTCCAGTGGTGGTCCACAGACCCTGGGGCTAGGCAGATGACAGCTGAGCAGCACTGTACCTGAGCTACACCCACCTTCCGGACCCTGTATTGCTGTGCAAAACCACTTCAGGACAGTTGAGAAAGCTTTCTGGCTCAGTGCCTGTTTCTTCAGCACACAGTACAATAAAGCTCACAAGAACTAACTTCATAGCTATAATGCTTAAGAGAACTTGTTCATAGAGATGGCTGGTGTTCCCATATTTTCAAATTGATACTGCTTTCTAGAAAGAACACAGCACTAACATGCATTTTGCTCTCAAGTCCAACTTCACTATCTCAAAGACTGAAAAGCAGAACAACGTGGTTTGGAATGACTTACGATTTGTAGAACAAGCTGTAGGGTGGGTTTGTGGCCATCAGTTGAGTTATAACTGACACAATTATGATGATGAAAACTGGCATCAACTGAATAAATGCAGAATATGAATTCTGAAAACAACAACAATAATTAGTGGTTAAGAAAAGACAGAGATGAGAAAGGATGCATCTGTCCACAGAAACCAGGCTATCTATCACAGACCAACAGTGTAGTACATGTGAACTAAAGAGAAAGTGCTTTTGAATTGAGAGATGACATTTTAATTTCAAAATAACCTTTATTAAGAACCTCAGCAAACTCTTTCAAGCCATTTTCTTTCAATTACATTTTAATGACACATCCTTCATCTACAGCTCCCTTCAGAAGGTGACAGATGTCCACACCACAGTAACCAAACACAATCCAAACTAAAGGAACACCCTGCAGTTCCCACTGGGCATCTTCTGAAGCTTGCTACATGCATTCTAAAAATCCCAGTTTCAGTTTCATGGATAACATGGGTGAAAAGTAAACGGTTAAGAGACTGTATGTGGTGTAACTTGGACAGGATGCACTTAGGGTTTTGTCTGAATGAATTTTGAACATAGAGTGGTAAAAAATATCAAAGAGAAAAAAAAAGAAACCTTTACTTCTGCTCTTCATTTAACTTCTAAACTGGCTTCTAAAATGCCTTTTCTTATCAGGAGCAAAATATAACATGCAGCTACTTAGGCTTTGCTCTATGCCGAGACAGCAACAAAGTGACCTGATATAGCAGCAGGTGGATTCCTTTGCCCTAGAGGAGCTGTCCTTGGGCTCTATCAGGGCTGTTTTTTCCAGAGCCTGACAATAAGAGAGTCACAGGGGAAAATTAATCTTCCTTGGGGAGTGATCTCATTAGGTTAAAGGCTGCCTCTGGAGGAAAATTTCTGCAAGGCTCATAGCATGTATGTATGTGTGCCAGCAACAAATGACACCTTACTTGCTTCACTGGGAGGCAGTGGAGAACAGTGATGAGCGGCATACCCCAGGGGTCAGTACTGAGATTGTTCTTTCTGGGCAGTGGGATGGAGCACCCTTAACAAGTTTGCCAACACAGAGCTGTGTGGTGCAGTCACACACTGGAGGGAAGGGATGGGATCCAGAGGGACCCGGACAGGCTGCAGAGGTGGGAC
>WYDI02033166.1:17018-28274 GCA_009867235.2 Psittacus erithacus | reverse complement strand
AGAGCTCATCTCAGTCTCCCTTCTGGCAGGTTAAAGCCATTCCCCTTGGCCTGTCCCTACAGGCCCTTGTCCAAAGCAGGTTTCTTGCATCTTTATTTCCTGCTTGAGCCCCTTCCTTGTCGTGTGTCATCTTCTCTGGCTTCACAGCAGTTACCAGATTTGAACTGGAGCTATACTTGTCCAGTCTCTTTCATCTGGCAGCAGCATGATGCCAAAATCATTCCTTTCCACCAATGCCAGGATCTTATGTACGGTAAAGAATTGGTCAAGGTTCTTTTTTCCCCTAACAGTAGGGAAAATATGGGCACTTCCATTAGAAAAATTGAACTTCAGGATGGGATCTATCATGGAATCATAGAATCATATCACCTCTCACAGGGCTGATCTTTCTTCACTGGAAATCTGGGACTGAACCTGGGCCTGAAGGAAGGTGTCCAAAATGCAGATGTGAGACAACCTGCTCCTTACACCTTCTCCCAAAGCACGTTTCATGTGAATTCCCACAGTTCTGTACAGTTTCACTGGCCACAGAAATGCCATTTATTATTAGATTATAAAATCGCATCTTGCTACCATTGCAGGTCTGTGCAGTAATGACTCCCACAGACCAGAGACTGCTGATGTGTAGAATTATTCCCTCTTTGCTTTTGCATAGAGGGTCAATATTCCCACAGCCTATGAGGATGCGATGTGATTTACAAATCTAATGATGCCACAATATTCCTGCAGTCTATGATGATGGTTAGAGCCAGACGCTTTCCTTGGCACCCGAGTACCAGGCACAGGGACTCAGGTTCAGCATTTCAGTACCCACCTTTGGTCCTGGTGCTCCTGGAGGTCCCATAACCCCCTAAAAACAGGAGAAACAACGAAAACTCAGACTTTAAAACCCAAAGTCTTCCCTTCTCAGTTTGCAACCACAGGATGTGCCCTCCAAGGAACACCTTGATAAGAGGTATTGGAGGGGACTCTGGGGACACTGAACCCTCCCAAAGGGATTTTAGCTACAAATCCCACTCAAAATTGCCAACAAACCTGCTCTCCTTCCTCCCCCTTCATTCCAGCAGAGCCAGGAATGCCAGTTCCTGCAATCCCCTGTAAGGAAAGCACAGCATTCACTCAGGAAAGCTGTTCCCCAAGGTTGCAGAATGTGGGATTCAATGGAGCAACCCTATATCCAGGGGACAGGGTGTATGCAGGGCTTGGGCCATGTCTGGGAGAAAACACTGGTCCTGAGAGCAGGAACCATACAGGAGATCTTCCACTGAGTGGAAACAAGAGGATGCAGAGGATCATAGACTTGGATGGAGATGGAGCATCTATTCAACCACGTACAAACTCCAACCCATACAAGCAGGGAGAGAAGGCGAATGGTGGAAGATCCCAGGGTGCCCCTCCACATATCTATCTTCCGATTACTTTGTCTCAGCTATTCCTAGCTGATGGATTCAGCAAGTATCTAAGTAATGACCTTTTCTCCCCTTGGTCCAGGCAGTCCAGGAACACCATGTGGCCCCACAGGGCCTGGCAAGCCAGGTTTCCCCTGGAAAGGAAGATACAGCATCAAATCTTTCTCTTCTAAACCGGTTGTTACCAATCCTACTAAAGAAAAGGTTTAGTTTCGAGTCTGCAGAAACACAAGCAGAGAAATATATACCCTGATGTGCCTATCTAGGGGTTGGAACTGGATGATTTTGAGGTCTTTTCCAACCCAAACCACTCTGTGATTCTATGAACTGGCCATTGGTGAACCACTCACCGGCTCTCCCATGCCTCCTCTGTCACCCTTGAGGCCATTCCTCCCACGAGGGCCCTGCATGGAGCACAGGACAGTCTTACTGCATGTCCCAGCAGCCTTTTATGAGTCTTGATGAATATCTAATAAGTATGAAAGCCTATTGCCAGCTTAGAAATGCTACAAACAAATGCTTCTCATCACAGGCAGAAGTAAAGCCAACCTCAAGTACTTACCCTGATTCCTGAATCCCCTGGCTCACCCTGAAACACAAAGGACAATGTGAATTACCATGGGGTGGTAATTTAGAGAGGGTCATCTGTAAACTTAGTCCCAGTAAAAAGCTTCTGCAGGTTGACAAACCCAGAGACCAAACCCTACAGCCAAGGGAAGACGGAGCTTTACTAGAGGTTTCTGCTATCTTGCATGGTCCAGACACCTCAACCTGCAATATCTGGTGTCAACCTCTCACCCCTTAGGGTAAAGCAGGGGAGTTTAGGTCTCCCGGTGTCTGCTGAGACTTTCTGACCCATCCCCACTGCAAGGAGACATTTGGTGATGACCATCAGGCCACTTTTGGCAGAGCACAAGTGATCCTGTGAATTCCACTCCAATCACTGAACACTCTTCCTAGGGATGTGGAGCTGGAAAAGGCTTAGTGGCCACTGAATCTAGTCCCATGTCAGACAAGGCTGAAAGTAACCATTCCAAGTTCCATCATCAATTCCCACTGTGTTCAACAGCAGGGCCCTCATAACAGGAACATTTTGCAGTGCATCCTCTGATACCTCAATGGGAGAAACCCATGATGAAGAGCAGAAATAAGCATTTCCAGGGCCCTTGATTGAAGAGTATCCAGATATGGGCTATGGTGGGTCTCCTCCTTCTGTGGCACATCACAGAATCAAGCTTCAAATTACCACACTCACCTTGATGGGGATCCCTGGTGGCCCCTGTGGCCCTGGTAAACCTGGTGGTCCTGCTACACCGGGAACCCCTGGCTGCCCTTTCTGTCCCTGCAACAATGAAAACCAGGATAGGAATGGATGTGGGCTCTCTCCCAGCTCCCTTAGCTTCTCTGCCAGCCCTTGGGAGGCCGAAGGGTCCAGCACTCCTTGGGTATGATACTCACAGGGGGTCCAGGCTGCCCATTACGTCCAGGAATCACCTCCACTCCTCCCAGGACATAGCCTGGTTCACCCTGTGCATGAAGGGAGGATGATACCTACTTAGCTTTATCAAGCAGACAGGCAGTATCATGACTTAGAGGCAATTTAATGATGAGCAAAAGTAACTTTAAAGCCAAACAGCCCTTTTCAAACCCCCTACTTGCAGCAACACCTTAGCAGAGGTACCAGAATGGCCATGACATGAGCTTTGCTTACTGGCATGGAAGAAAATTAATCCCAGGGGAAGAATAAAAGGTTGGCTTTCAGCAGGATCTGTTCCATGATCTGCAGCCATACAGGTGGATGCAAGGAAGAAAGAGGAATGTGCACTGGGGCTTAGGGAAAGACAGAACAATTCCTCCTGGGATCTGCCTACAACTGAGCATGAAGCCTTACCTTTCTGTGTTCTAAATATATGCAAACAGGCTTGTTCATAATGGAAACTCAAAAAGGCAGAATGACCCAACTCAGGGCTACCTCCTTCTGCAAATAACCAAGATGTGCCAAGACCTTGTGACAAGGACAGCACTTTTCTCCATAAAGACATTAGATTCCCCCAAGCAAAGCTGAAGGACAACTCCCAACCTGAAGACTTATGTAGGGCTTGTTAATGGAGCTCAGAAGCTCACTCATATTAACCCAAGGTCACTGTGGATGCCTAGAAATAGAGATCAGAGCAATACAATAGCTTTTTGCCAATGAAACCCAGGAATGAAACTCACTCTGTCTCCTTTTGGCCCCGCTGGTCCTGGATAGCCAGGAGATCCCTGGAATTAAAAACAAATCCTGCTGCATTAAACAGCAAAGTACCTGTAAGACCATCATTGTGGAATGTTCAGGTTACAGATCTGCTTCTAATAAAATTCCATTTGCTTTTAAAGTGAATATGAAAATAGATTTTGGTCCCAACATTGATGAGAATCATGTATTTGTCACCTGTGGGGCCAGTTTTATGTCCTTCTCTAGTGATGGGTGCGTGTAGGATGGACACCCGATGCAGTAACAGTACGTGTTCAAGAACCAGTGGATGCTGTGCATTTTTACTTACAATGTCTCCTTGGATGCCAGGAGGACCCTGCAAAACAGGAGAGGAAGATTTGAGAGCCATGCTCACTCTTCTTTTCAATGGCACTTCGATAAAGCTTGTAAAAGCAAATACACACCATGAGTCCAGGAGGACCAGGAGGACCTGTCCGCCCCGGTCTGCCTGGCAGACCGGGAATGCCATCCTTCCCAGGTAGACCCTAAAAACAAGGAAAGTAACAGTATGTAGGTTACGGGCCCCAAACTGCAAACTCAAAGAGCCTCAAGAGCTTTGGGTATAACCCAAAGTGATGTACCTCTCAAAAGGTACCTCTTGTGAGAGTCCCCAGTTGCCAGCACACACATGTACACATATTAGTTCCCATCTGCCCAATTTTCAAAGCCAGCATGGAGCAGGATATACCAAAACATCAACATGAAAGATCTCAAGATGATTCCTTGGTTTTAATCTTTTCCTTGGTTCTAATCATTTAGATACATATTAACTGAGTGGATGGCTCATGCTGGTGAACTCACCCGCTCTCCTTTCTCTCCCTTTGTAGTAAAGCTGTATGGGTCATAGCCTCCATGAGCTGGTGAGCCCCTGGAGCTCTGGAAAGGAAAAGGAAAATAGAACATGATCAGGAAATCATTACCCACCAAAAGACAGCAAATAAACTCAAACCAGAGTGGTCATGAGACACAGACTAGCATGCTTGGCTTATGCAACAAGAGGAAGAAGCAGAGTTGACCATCCAGGAGACCTGTTCATATCCTCAGACTATTCAAAGTCCCTTGGAGGTCATGCATTATTTATTTTGGCTGTGGTTTGCAGCAAAACTGGGAGAACAGGATGAAGAACACAGAGTTGTGTGAGGACAAAATGCAGTCAGGGAATGTATTGGTGCCTCAAGAAGTCTTGGCCCGTGTGACATCTACAGCTCAGGATCTTCTTTCTGTCTCAGTAACACTCTTAGTATTCTTGGCTACGTATCTGCAAGACTTCAGGATAGTGTCAGTGCAATTCTTCTCCCCCATCACGGAAGAAACTGTATAAATAAGTTTGGCAGAGATGAAATAAAGATCCTAATTCAACCATCCATGGACAACATTCATCTCATCTCATTTTAGACTGCCATAACATAAACTTCACTTCAGTGTGGACACCTACCTATGAACTGTATCATGATCAGACTTGGCTGACCACACTGACCAAGCTACTAGAGAGACCCTCATGTTCTCCAGTAAAGCTAACATAGACTGTTCAATCTTGCTGGCTACAGCCACATCAATAAACTCATTAGACAAGTACATGGGCTCTGAGTCTGTTCTACTGTTCTTCATGTCCTCTGGCTCTCTGCTTGGTGGGAGGAGTGGGTAGATTTGCCTCCTGACATTTTATTTCTGAAGACAGGAGCAGTGGCAGCTGCTTGGTCTTTTCAGTGGCTCCCATGGAGTCTAGAGCTAACTGAGATGCCACAGAACATCTGGGACATCTGCATGGGCAGATAGGATATGGGCTCTATGGAAGACCTGCAGCTCATTGGTTTGCTGGGAAGGAGCACAGGAGGCTGCTGCATTTCCCACGCTGAAATGGCAGCTTCTAGAATGACCTTCCCAATCATGGACATGGTCTCCAAAGTTAAGGGTCTTGACACTGATATAACTCCACACCACAAAGATGTCAGAAGTGACCTGATCACAGCGGTCATCAATGTTTCTTTAAATATAGTCCCCTAAGCAGACACGAATGAACTAATTCTCACCTTTAAACACCAAGGACCACAAGCCTTCTCTTCTCTTTGGATATGTGGTTCAGTTGATGATGGATCAGGGATGTGTGGTTTGCTCTCTGTGTCACCAAATGGCAACTGCTTGTCAGCTTCATGTCTGGCAACCTACAGCATGGAGGTTGGCTTAGATTAATGATCCTCCAGGCTTTGGAACCAGACATCAAACAACAACCTTCAGCAGGTATCAGGAGGTCACCGTGCTTTTATATCACCAACCTTTTTATTGAAACAGCCATAAAATATCACTGTTTGGGATACTCTGCAGAAGAGCTCACATCCATATCAATGACCCACCAACCAGAGTCAGAAGAGGGCAATGATTTTATAACACATGCAAGTGCTCTGCAGTGGCTTTATTCAACAAAACTTCCAAAGCCATATTCTGGCTTCTCCAGTTCCACCCCCTTGATATCAAACTTTGTTCCTTATCTCTACAGTTAGACAGTGAGGTCAGGATTGGACCCAGTGTCCTAAATCTGTTCTAACTTTGCTTTGAAACTTTGCCTAAGGAAGAAGATTACCCTTTGTGTGCATGACCCATACCAAGAGATGGCTCATAGTCAAAGCCCTATGAAGGATCTCACCTCCCCAGATGGTAGCTGTGTCCCTGAAGGCTGAAGGTCAGAACAAATGACTTCTATGAGCTCTCTGAGGATATGAGGTAGATCATCGAATGTGCTGACATAGAAAACATTCTGGAGGTTCTGCTGCAGCAAGATGCTGTTGAGCTCAATGGGGTCAGCTCCTGAGATACCCACAGCAATGATGCGGATCCCTGAAACACATTGATCACCCAATTGAAGCAAAAGTGTTTGAGGTCAGAGTTTACAAACCCTTCATCACCATTTTCCTGTTAATATCCTCTGCTGGGATCAGTTACTCCTACAACATAAGAACAGATCTGAAGCAGCATGTGTGAGCTACAGCAAACCAAGAGACACAAGGTAGGAACAGAAAGAAGCAAGGATAAAGGAGTGAGGAAAGACAGAGCACACACATTACAAAATGTACCACCCTCCACCCCTTGGAAATCCATGAAGAACCAAGGACTCAGGGAAACGCACCAGGGCAACTCTTACCTAAAGCATGGGCTGCTCTGGCTGGTGGCAACACATCATCCTGGGATTGCCCATCAGTCACGAGCACCATCATGTGAGGGAAATCTGGTCTCATCCCTTTGGAGGCCTGAAATAACTCCTTCAGCATGTAGGTTATACCACGACCTGAGCAAACATAAAAAGAAGGATTAGAGGTGGGGTTACCCAGGAATTTGCAGTCTGACCAGTTTCACCCCTGCTTTTTCTGACCTGTTCTTGTATTTGGATCAGCCCCATTTTCCTGTGTTCCTGACCAATACTACTGAGCCAGAACAAGGTATTTAAGTCTTCAGTTAACACACACTGATGCCTCAAAACTTCCCTTTACGTTGACTGATGGGAAGACATTTGGGCCATTTAAAAATGGTAAGGTTAAAACAAGCTACCTTCAACTTAGTATTACTGCTCAGGTACCTCCAGCGATCCAGGTAAATCCTACTGCCCTGCTGGGAATAAGCATTTGGAAAGTCCTGCCTGTCTCTGAGCTTCTGAACTACATAAACCAAAAGCATCTGGATTTCTGAGACACTGAGCTAATGAAGAACTGTGCTACTTGTCAACAGAGGGAAACAAAGGACATTAGGTGATGAAAATAGGACAAGGCACATAGTTTTGTTGTTTGGGTTATACAAGGCAATAACAGAATTTGCTGATGAAAATGTGCATACAGTGAGCAATAAGGATGCTTCAGCATCAGCTCTCCTCACTTAATGTCTATGGGGTTTATCTCCAAGCCAGGTATAAAAACCTCCTTCAAATGCAGGCAAGGTTATAAAATTATGAAGAGGAACCCAGCAGTAAAACTGGTACATAGATATAGGACATCAGGCTACTTGGAAAGACCATCCCTGGCAATTAAACTACATTCAATTCTCTGTCCTCAAACTTTAAAGAACTTTGGGCCATAACTTTCTAACCAAGTAAATGGGTTCAAAACACTCAAACGCTTTCCCTGGCCTTCAGACTCTGTCTTGGGCTAGAAGGTCAACCCCATGTCTGCAGCTCAGCCATACCCACCCGTTCTTGTGTTGCCTCCAGTATAGTGCAGTCCCTTGATGGCTTTCAGGGCACTGTTGCGGTCATGGTGCTGGCTGAAGTAGAAGGCTGCCCTGGGCTTCTCGCTGTACTGAGCAACAGCAACCTGCCAAAGAGAAGGGGGTTGAAAACATGGAAGGCTCAGGCACACAACAAATGTGCCATCACTCAGAAAACTACCTTGAGTTAGATAATACACTAACTAGATAGTTAGGTAATACTAGTTAGATGGTAACTAGTTGTGGTGGAAAAAGAGCAGAGACAAGAGATTGTGTTTCTTGCAGATTGAAAACAGGAACAAAAATGTCTGTGAGGTTATCAGACACATAGGACACAATCCATATGCTTAAGGATGGGTAAGATACTCTTTCTGACTCTCTAGGGCACCAGAGATTTCTGCACAGGCTGGTGGATACAGAATAGGACTGATAGAAGACTGGCACACTTTGGGCTGCTCCTGGCTGGCTGGGAGCATCGCCTGCTGCAGTACCTCCTATGGCAGCACCATCCCTCCTGAATGAAACCCTTGCTGTCTTCCTTTTGCAGCCAACAGAGATCCACTCAGCTCATACCATAGGACCTAAATTGTTTTCATCTCCTCAGAATTATTTGATAAGCCGAGGGCAACTGCATCAGGTACCTAAAGCTTCAAAGCTGCCTGCAAAGTCAAGAGTGCAAGAAGTTCCCATCTCCTGATCAACTGAAAGTGAGCTACGTAGGTCTCTTTTTTTAAAGAGCTAGTTCAAATATTACATTAATTAAGCACAAATGACCCCAAATAAATGATCTACTGAGTCGTCCCATTGGCTTTGCTATCATTTGCTGTAGGCTTCATTTGCCCTTGGGGCATTTCACAGCATGGCTTGGGGGTCTCATCCTGTGCTTGTCTAGAGGAAGCATCTGCTGGCATGTGCCTTGTCTCCCATCTGGGCCTCAGCTTGGGTCTCTAACCATCAGAAGTGTGGATGTGGGCAGAAATGGGGCACTAAAGGGGCACATGCAGCTAACGCATCTCTGGGCTCCACAACCTAGACAGCATTTCAGTAGGTCTGGAATTTGCTTTATTCCAGTTGAATTTTTGGCCTAGGAAAAATAACCAAGAAATGGAAATAGATCTGAATGAGTAAGCTGACATTTAGAAGACTTCTATTCGCGTCTTTGTTGGACAAATACATGTCTTTAGACAGAGCACTCAGTCTTTCTGATCCACAACATGTAAGCAAACACACTGCTCTCATAGCAGGGGTGAGCAAATGGTGAACACTTGGAAGGAAAACACCTTCAGAAAAGAGAAGAACAAAATCTTGCCTGTGTCCCTTCAGGCCCAATCTTAGGGAAATAGGAAATGATCCGGAAGAGGAAATCCTTCACTTTATTGAAATTGCTCTGGCCAATACTTGAGGATTCATCCACCAGGAACCCAATGTCTGCTTTGAGCTTGCCACAGACTGCAGAGGGAAGACAGGATCTCTGTAAACTCGGGGGTCCGAAAGCAGAAGCATGTTTCTTTGTGTTCAGAGCAACAAAACAAACCCAATACCTCTTGTGATGCCAAGAGCTGGTGAGTGAACAGACAGCACCTTCACCCCCATAGTGCTGAGAGCTTCATTCCATTTTATAGGCTTTGTGTCTTCCCTTTCCCTGATATTGTCCCCTCTCACTACTCAATGAATAAAGACTAGCTTTGGCTTCTGAGATCAGAGACAACCATGGTCCCTGGTGGTTTTGGTGCACTGCTACATCATCATCATACCACACACAGATACACACTCACTTGGCCCAGGGACAGTTGTCAGCAATGCAGACACTGCAGTGGTTGATAGTGGGGTCTCTGGGGTTGGTGGCAGATTTGTGGTGGTAGCCAGTGGAAGAGGAGTCGTCTCCCTATTGCCAGGAGATATGGATGTAGATCTCATCATATTCAATTCACTTGGAGTGATTAATGCGGGTGACCCTATGTGAGGTCCCACTGTAAGAGACAAACAGAAAAGGTGCTTTTAAACCTCTTTTAGTTATGTTTTAAACCTCTTTTAGTTATGATGCCATAATCTACCAAGAGTCAGAAGGGTAAAGAAGCCAGGAAATTAGCCTCAATAGCATTTACCTAGACAAAACTGCTACACAAGTCTCCAGCCTTCATACCTGTTTGCCCAAGGAGAGTTGTCTCTGGTCCCTCGGTATCTCCAAAGACTGGTCTTATAGAAAACAAATACATTTCCTTGGCACTCAGTCCCATCACTCGATACGACCTAGAAGCTGCTGATAACAGTTCCTGGGAAAGATCAGAAGCTGTGAAAAGGGGAAAAGAAACCACGCATTGACTAGGAGCCAGAAAAACTCCAAATAACTCCCATTTCTGTAGCATCCATCTTCCAACAACATCAACTTTGGCAAACAGGAGCTTGGGCATAAGATGAGTCCTTGGCTTCAGAGCGGAGGCTCTTGGTAAGATATGTTTGCAAACTGCAATGGTCAGGTCCTAAACCAGAAGAAATAAGCTTGTTTGCATGCAGAAAAAGGGAATTCTTGAGTACATGAACAGGAGAAGAGAATCAGAATTTGTACGAGTATTTAGAGAGGGCATTTGCTTTAAGTAGTGTCTGAGGCTGAGCTCTGTGATAGACCCATGGTTCGCACTGGTTGGCACGGCTAGAAACAGGATTCTTTTTGTGGATGAATGGGAGGTTTGATGACAAGTTGAATCAAACTGACTTGAGAAATACAATGGATGGTTTTGATTTAAAATAATGATAGGAAAAATCTGCAAAAAAAATGTCATGATCATGCGCTAACATTTTAGAAGTGTCTTATTTTGGAAATACTGAATGATGAGTTTTGGCACTGCTCAAAGTGCAACTTGCACTTTTTCTCTCTGAAACAATATTTCCCCTTCAAAAATAAGAAAAAGTTCAATTCCTATGGAAAGAAATTAAATCAGTGCAAATGATTATTCCATTTTCATTAAATGTTCTCAATTACTCCCCAAAATTTTGGAAAGGAGATTTTGCTCCCTCTTGGAGTTTGACTCAAACTGCTCTACTTCTCTCCCTTTGGGTAGTTAAAATAATAACTGATTTAAGATGCCTGTTACCTTGCCCAAAGAGTTTTGCTGTGTGAAACACAAGCTGACAGCACTGATGAAGCACAGATCTACAGGAGTCCACCACCCAGGCAAGTTCAGCTACTTCTCCTTTTGCAGCTATGCCACTGAGCAGCGTTAAATCCCTTTGATTCACATAATAGGGATTTCACATAGAATCCCACAATAGTTTGGGTTAGAAGGGAGCTTAAAGCTCATCCAGTTCCAACCCCTTGCCACAGGCAGGAACACCTTCCACTAGAGCAGCTTGCTCCAAGCCCCTGTGTCCAGCCTGGCCTTGAGCACTGCCAGGGATGGGGCAGCC
>WYDI02033165.1:0-18494 GCA_009867235.2 Psittacus erithacus | reverse complement strand
TCCCTGGCACTGTTCAAGGCCAGGTTGGACACAGGGGCTTGGAGCAAGCTGCTCCAGTGGAAGGTGTCCCTGCCCGTAGCAGGGGTTGGAGCTGGAGGAGCTTTGAGGTCCCTTCAACCCAAACCATTCCATGATTCTGTGAAAAGGTTTGCACCTTTTCATGCCTTTTTGTAAAGTCAAAGCTAAAAGCACTTTGAATGTCCCCTGACCCCTGCCATCAGAAGCCAGCGGCTGTTTTGAGCATGTTTTGGGGCTGTTTTGGTGTGGCAACGCCCCCGAAACCACTCCACCTTCCACCAACCCTTCATAAAGGCGTTGTGACAGAGGGCAGAGCCCTCATGGAGTAACAGGCCAGTGTGGAGGCTGAAATGAGTGAGGGGCTCATGTCCGATGCCCCTGTGTCTGCTGGACCCCGATGGAGGAGACAACATGTTCTTCATGGTTCTCCCCAAAAACATCTCAAGGGAGAAGGAAGGGAGGAAAGAGGCAAAGACAGATAATGGTTTCTTTCTGCTTGCCTCCTCTCTGAATCATGGCTTTCAGTTTTACCCCTAACCACAAAGCCTAAACCCATTTTTGTTTCAGAAAGCCCCATGAAAGTCAAGGTTCACTTGTTGCCCCGCATCTCTTGGGCTGAGGCGTTGAATACATCCCCGTCAGACAGGACGACATCGAGCTGTGGCAGAGTAGCTTTGTGCACCCACACCACCCTCAGCCCTTCTTCCACTTCCTCTCTTTGAAAGCAGCCCCATCTTTCAGACCCGTGTTGTAAATGAGTCACCTTTTCTGGCCCCGCATCCCTGGGAGTTCCATTAAACTTGTTTCTGCTTTAATTTCAAGAGATGTGAACTGTGTCCCCACAAAGATGGAGCCCTGAAACGGACCGACAACGGAGGTGAGTGCGTCTGCGCGGGGCTGGGTATGGCACACAGAGCCTCTGGGGCTGGCCCAGGGCACGCAGGAGCTCATCTCTGAGCCTGCATCACCAGCTGGAGGCTCCAGAGGAATGGAAGCACTGCCTTTTCCTTATGAAACTTCCCTTTCTGAAGCCTCCACGCTGAGAAGACCTTTCCCTGTGGAGAAACCTCCCAGAGCTCTGGCTGGCATTGGAACATGGGGCTTCTTGAGTATAACCCATGCATGATCTGGCTTTAAGAGAAACGTGGATGTTGCAGTTATTTGCTTCATGCTTGCGCAGCAGCAGTGCCATCCTGCAGTTATCAGAGCTTCAGCCCCGAGTCCCCATTGGAGAGCAGGGACCAGGACCCAGTAAAGATGCTTTTTCTCTGCAGAACGCATCATTGATGCTTCTCAGCCTCTGGTGCTGGGAAGTACTGTGGAGTCTGATTTCAGTTGTCACAGCTTGTAGCTATTGATGCTGTGGCTGTAGAGATCACATTTAATTCCTCTCAAACCCCTGTTTTTCAGAAAGGCTTCTGTACCTACCTGCCACTTACCTTACTGCACAAAGAGTTAAATTAGACAAAGAGGTCTTTCTTCTGATCCCCTATTTAGAGAAGAAGCACCAAGTCCAGGATATTTTGTAGAAGCACCTTCTAGAGATGGTCGTAAGTGCTAAGAGACTTTGTGCAATAGCACAAGTATTGTGCTGGGGGATTGTTTTATAGTAACATAGCATCTTCTTCCAAGCATACTCTTACATGGTTTGGTCAGGTCAGTGTAGACAGGCACAAGAAGTGTTAGGATCATGTCACTTTACAGAATTACATAGCTCAAGTGCTTATGCTGCTATGGGGTTCTGTAATCACAGCGTTTGGTTCTGCCTGCCCAGGTGAATCCATCCTTATTCTAACTAAATCCTTCCAGTGCAGTAGCCATACCAGTATGGATTAGCCCCCTAAGGCTTCTGACCTTCGAACTTGCTCCATTCTGACGTGACCAGATGGAATTTCACCTTACACATCTGATTTGTGAAGTGGCTCTGTGGATTTAGATTTTAACTTGATTTGACTTGCTGAAAAAGAGCCTGCCTTGCTAACAGCCAATAAAGGCAGCTTTGTTTCCAGTGGTGTGGGGCTGCACGTCAAACCTGTCCCATCGACATAAATTGCATCTTGGATGCTTTTCCTGGGTTTGGTTAGATCTTAGCTTTGGGTCTCAAGTGCTGGGGGGATGCTTTTCCGAATGATGAGTGCTGTACATTTCTGTTCCCAAAGGAATCTCTGTGTTCTTATTTAACGTGGAGGTGGTATCCGTCTATCTTTCACCCACAAAGAACTTGATTCCTAACCAAGTTACAACAAGCAGTATTTCACATCTAACATCTAACTTCAGTTGGCTCCCTTCCTGTGCTCCCTTCTCTCCCTCCCAGGCTTGTCTGCAGCCCTGTCTGGATTTATGCCTCTCCTGGGTTGCTCCGTGTGAATCTCCACTCTCTGTCTCGTTTGCTTCCCCAGGGTGGGCCCACGTTGTCTGTGCTTTGTACATCCCAGAGGTGCAGTTTGCCAACGTGCTCACCATGGAGCCAATTGTCCTGCAGTATGTGCCCCATGACCGCTTCAACAAGGTAAGGCCACCTCTCTCTCCTGCTGCCCCAAGTGTATTTGCCCTCCCTTAGCTTTTTGGGGCCATCTTCTTCTACCACATCTGTCCAATTTGTTCCAATTTCCATGTACTCGGATCCCCTTCAGAATAACAAAGTCCATCCCCATTGTTGAAAACAACTCTTGGGTCCTCCATTTCTCTCTTCCCCAGCTCCCTACAGCTTCAGCAATCTCCACTTTGGAGTTGCGTGTTGGTTACGGCACCTTTTGATCTAACACCGTTATTATTGAGGGAGAAAAAGAGGTGTGAGTTTTGTGTGTGCCACTGGGAAACAACCCAGAGCTGCTGTCCCAGGAGGGAGATGACTGGACACAGGGTTAGGAGGTCTTGAAGGTGAACAGCAAGAGTGAAGCACAGATTATATCTACCTAAATGAGGCCTTTTCCTTTTCTCTGCAGACCTGCTACATCTGTGAAGAGCAGGGCAGGGAGAGCAAAGCAGCCTCTGGTGCATGCATGGCCTGTAACCGGCACGGCTGCCGGCAAGCTTTCCACGTCACCTGGTGAGGTCCCCACGGCGGCCACGCTGCGCGTGGGTGGTGCGGGGAGTTGGGCTGATGCTGGGTTTAGTTGGTGCGAGGGGTAGCTCATCCGCGCTGAGTCTGGGAGGGGAAGGCAGAGGTTTCAGCAGTGAGAACGAAGGCTGGGGATTTCCCTCGGAGCATGTGGAATCCAAGAAGGGATGAGATGAGTCACAGCGCAGGAATGTTCCTTCTCCAGCAGAGCACATGCACAAGGATCGTTTAGATGATGTGATTTCAAGGGCTGATATTTTCATGTGCCCTTGCAGCCTGAAAACAACGCTGCCTCTCAGCAGAGCAGGGGGATTCCTTGACATGGATTCCTTGCTCATGATACATCTGCTGGAATTGTGACTGGTTTCCCAGGCCTTAAGCAAAGCAAGAACTGCAGGATAACTCTGGTGGAAAAGTAGGGACAAGTTTGAAGATGTTAATATGAATTAAAACTAGTCTGAACTTTCCCCCCCCTCTTCCTTGCTTACCATTTGCCAAGCAGAACAGGAATCTTCAAGACCCTGACCTGTTCTTTGCCCTTTGATGGGATCTGTTGTGGTCTGGTTGTACAATTTGCTCTATTCTCCCCCTGCTTTCATGTATTTCAGTGCCCAGATGGCTGGCCTCTTATGTGAAGAGGAGGTCCTAGAAGTCGACAATGTCAAATATTGTGGCTACTGCAAGTACCACTTCAATAAAATGGTGAGTGTCTTCATGCCTGCAATGGAGATTTTGTCACAGGAAAGGCGTTCTCTTCATCCTGGATTGTATCTGTGCTCGGAGCAATAAGAAATGCCAAGAACACATAAGGTCTGCTGCCTATTTCCCTTTTCAGCCATTCAGTCAGAGTCATTAGGAATAAGGATTACTTTATGTTTCACATTTCTATAGCAGCTTTAAACCCATCTTCAAAAGTAGGTGTTGAACTCTTCCCATCTGTTTTGGCTTCCCTGACGCACTCTGTATGGCTGAAAGACAAGTCCTCAAGAAAAGAGAGCAGCTGCAGTGTTTGGTGCTCCAGGGGAGCTTGGGGTATAGCTCAGACACCCTGGGCAGGAGAGTAACACAGAACTTCTGCCTGAGGACAGAGACAGCCCAGAAGAGATGTGGAGTCATTCACTATTGGAGGGTTATTTGGGGCAAAGGACTTCCCCCTATTAATTACAGTACAGGCGGAAAGAGAGGAAGCCTTTTCCTCTACTGCATAATTAGTAGACACCTGCTCTCCCTGCTCCAGCAGAAAGGAAACTCGATGCTCTCACTGCAGCTTTATATCTCAGTGCCGCCTTTGTTGCTGGACTTTCCCACTTCTCCTTCCTGCTTATCAGTGCTGTCACATACAGTGACTGATGTCTTGAGCTTCCCCTGCAAGTCAGACTGGAGGACACCATTCCTGCCCTTCAGGTCCCCTCAGTATCTGACACAAGTGTAGCTCTGTATCAAGTTTACTGATGCTGAGATAGATAGCAGGACTTCTGCTAGAGCAGGGCATCCTTCCGCACCCCGTCATGACTGAGAGCTGGACACTGCTGTTCAGGAGGATGGGCTTGTCTAAGCAACGTTGCTGCCTCCATTGAGTTTGCAGAATGGGTTCTTATCAGATGTGCCTTTCTTGTACTAGTGTCAGTGTACGTGAGCCACCAAGAAACAAAGATTGGGGGAGTTAGATCTGTGTGCTGTTCTTAGCCCACTAGTATGGTGCTTTTTGGGGTCCCCATGTTGGGAACCAGGCTTTGCACTCGATACAGAAAGAACTTGGTCCTGCATGTTGTAGATAGTCCATTCGCTGTAACAGTGAAAGCTCGACTGTGTGACACTGTTTCCTCTCTCTCTTTCTCTGTTTTCCCCCTTTTTCCCATCTCCAACTCCTCTCCCCTTCCCCACTTACCTCAGAAGACCTCACGTCACTCTGGCAGTAGCTCCTTCATCGCTGGAAGAAGGAGTCGATCCACATCCCCTGCTCAAGAGAAGCACGTATCCCACCACGAAAGGCCAAAGAAGGTAAGAGCTGCACAGTTTATCAGTCCCAGGAGGCACAGTCATGTAGGGTGGAGGGGAGAAGGGGAAGAGTGTGTGGAGAGCCTTCATGGCCTCTCAGGTGCGCCTTGATGCTTCACAATGGGTTTCACTGCCAAAGATCGGAGTTGTAGCTGTGATTTTAATGGGTATGCACAGAGAGCAGCACAGCTGTGGGGAACGGGAGGCCAAGTTTCCATGTTCGGATTATGCCTGGCAGGATGTGCCTGTGGAACGTGCAGCTTTTCCCTTTCTGTCCTTATGGCAAGTCCACTGTGAGACTTGAGTGGGTTCCGGCCACTGAATCCATCTGCGTGGAAGCAGTCTGGGCTGTGATTTCAAATGCAGCAGCTTGAGGACATAAACGGGAGGTCGTTGGCCTCAGATCTTGGATTCCAAGTTTTAAAGGGCAAAAAGATAGCGATTAGTAATGTGCCTTGTGGCCAGCAGGTTCATTGTAGGCAAGAGCAATTAGCATGAACCGGGTAGGACTTTGTTAGTCGGATTAACCAGCCGCACGGATGCCACCTGCTTCAAGCCTACCTGTGAAAATAGTTTATCTTCATTAAACAATTGTTCAGGAGAACTTTGTATGCCAGATCTGATGGGTACAGTAGTTACTGATCCCACTCTGCTGCTTAAGAGCTACTCATCCAAAGTGCTGCAGCGTTCCAGGACATGTTAACAGCACACCAAGGTTCATCATTAACCAACTCATGTGACAAATGCTCCTATTTCAAGGGAAAGCAGCAGGGAACATGGAAGGCAGAATCCCAGGAGACTGCTGGGCTCTGACAGGGGTGCAGGTTCTAGTATGGAAGGGGATAATATAATATAATAGTGAATATCATAGAATAATAGATAGCCCTAAAGGGCAGGGCGTATGTTTTCTGTAGTATTCAGGTTCTATAGCAAGAGGCAGCAGAATAAGAAGTCTTTCCTACCCCTTGATGGATACACAACTGTTGCAATATCAAGAATCCTCAACATAGTATTGCCACCCTCCTTTGCCACCCCATCTATCCAAAGGATTGGGGTGGGATCTGATGCAGAAATCATTTGTACAGGGATACTGTCAGTATGGACGGGTAGGTTTTAATACCTTATGGGCCACATGCTGGCTTTTTTTAGCAGAAATCTAGAATTCCTCTACCAAGCAACCCCTGGATAGATTCCACTATAGTCAAAAGCCAAATTTATCTTGTTGTGTAAACAGAATTGATGCCCCTGTAAAGGGCAGCATGACGCTTTTAAGCCTTGCCATATGTGTCTGGCTCTTTACTTCTCTACTTGTTTTTGCCTTGTGGCAGTAGGCATCCTCAGAACGTGGAAGTGATTTGGAATGGTTCATGATAGTGACCCACATCCAGAAACAGCCCAGTGACGCTCCAGTGGCTTAAGTTGCCGAAGTCGGATGGACCTCAGCCCAGTCTCCAGAGGGCAAGGGCATCCAGGCTTTCAAAAGCAATCTGGCCATCAGTCAATACTGACTGACACCCCCCTGGCATGCCCAGCTGAGAGGCCATAAATCCTGTGGGCAGGAAGGACATCTCCTTCTTTATTTACAGAGGTTACCCCGCAATATCCAGTTTGAAACGCTGCCCACCCTCTCCATGACGTGTTCGGGAAGCTTGCCCAAACCATACCTGATACATGGGCAAACAAGGCAAAAACCTCACTCCCAAAGTGGTGCCTCCCCTGCTGCCCACACCGAGCCAGTAAATTTCCTGCTGCCGACAAGGCTAAAGCCTACGGGGAGTATTTACTCCTCTTGTGTGCTCAGCTGCTGCGAGCAGAGGAGGAGGAGGAGGAGGGAGGGAGGGAGAAAGAGCATCTGTGCCACGGCCGGGGAGCAGGCGCTTGGCACAAGGTGATGGGCTGTACTGGAACGTGCTATTTTTAGCCAAGAAGCAGGCAGAGAGGGTGGGAGAGAGGGCAGGATCGGGGTGATTGATGGCAGCTTTGGAGAGCTTGGCTGTAATTATAACTGACAGACTGTGCAAGTCAAGGCTGGGGACCGTATGAGGGTTCTGTACGAGCACGGTCAAGGGCCTGGCAGGTAGGAGCAGGGGTGTAAATATCCCGCTTCCCAGCTCTGGTTGGAAAGCAGGTCAGCGCCAGGGGGAGAGCGAAAACAGGAGGAATATGGATTTATTTATAGGCTCCTCGGTGGTGCTTGCCACTGTTGTTAGCTTCTGGGATCCTCAGGAACATGCAGAGACTCTGTCTCGCTGCTGCTGCCTCGTCAACTCTCTTCTTCCGGATGGCTCGTTGGGTTTGCGAGCAGCAGATCCGATGGAGGCCCCTTCCAGGGCTGGGTTTGCTTGGCTTTTCCAAGTACAAACCCAGCTCCTTCCACTGAGAGAGGGGGAGTCAGCACGGAATGGGGGCCGAGGCGTGCGCAGCAGCTGCCATGGGCAGGGTGAGGAAGGCACCCCTGGCTCCCAGGGGTGCTGGGTTGTGAAGCGCAGGGAGGAAGGACTGGGTGTGAGGCAGTGTGGGAACGGAGACCTTCCGAAGGGATAGGCTCCGAGGGGGCTGAGCCGTTCCTTCCCACATGCAGTACGTGACTCGCAGCGCATGATCTAATCGCACGTGTTGCAAGGGAACCGGGTGTGCTGCTGCGCTGACCCCAAGTGGAACAGCTTCTTCTTGAGCCCGTCCAGCTGTGCAGCAGCTGGTCCCTTCCTCCCAGGGCCGGAGGCTCAGCACACACCGCAGAACCCCTGTGCTGCAGGTGCTCCTGGCTTTGGGCTCCAGAAGGAGCTCAGCGCCTGACAGCTCCCTTCCAGAGCAGGGCTGGGGCTGTTCCATAGCCTTTATGGAACAAAATGCTGGCTGAGTGAATGGCTCAGTTGAAGGGCGCAGGATTTAACCCAGTGGCTTCAGTAAGACAGCAGACACTTGGGATTTGGACTGTTAAGCCCTGCTGTAAAACAGCTCAGCATTTGTGAGGAGTCTTGTTCTCTGAGGAACAAGGGACAATTGTGATGTGGGGCTGCAAGCCAGCGTCAGCAGCACAAATGATACCAGCCCAAGCGTTTCCTTCTGTGCTGTCCTGAAAATGGGAAAGCTCCAGGCTTTGGTTTTCCCTCTGAACATACCAGGCCTTAGCAAAACCGGCTCCATTTATGTCCCTGGGGTTGGTATTGCCATGTGTGTGCTGTACCCTGTCGGAGCCTTGTTTGCTTAGGAAAAAAAAGAAAGAAAGAAGGGAAACAATAGCTAAATACCAAGAAAAGGGCGGATGACGCACAGGGGTTGAATGAAGTACAGATGTTCTGTCACCTATATTGTCTGCTTGAAACGCATAGAGAAAAATCACCACGCTCCATGCAATGAAACTGGTCACACGAGGAGCAGATGGGAGCACGTGCACTACAGTGGTTTTAGGTGGATGCCCCATGAAGGGAAACACTCGTCCAGTGTTATTCTTCATGAACCTATAAGCAGACTGGGGAGCAGGGGGGCATTAGTTTGGATTTGGAGAAGGGAAGGAACAGTGCCTGCCCAGTGACACAGGAGAGGGAGGCAGGCACTTGGAGCAAATAAGCCAAACCTGCAGTTCTTCCTCAGGTCTGGGTACAGAGCCAGTTCTCCACAGTCATAACACACCTTTAGCTCCTGAACCGCTTCCCTCGCCATGGAAGGGACGGCTTTATTGGGATACAGGGACTGTATCTGTCCTGTTCCCTCTCATCCCTTCAGAAACAGCCAGGGCAGTGCAGGAGCCCTTGTCCCATGGTGGCTGAGCAGATGCAGGGCAGAGCCTGCCTGCCACCACCATGTCCTGTCTGTTCAGACCCGATGCCAGTGGAGGAAGTGAGCCAAGGATCCAGCCTGGCAGCTTCAACACACTGGAGAAGTTGTGCTGGGCTGGAATCTGACCCCAACGGGTCTGTGAGGGCCTTTGTGTTTGCCTTTGGGTTGCAGATGGAGGTCTGCCTCTTGGGGTTTCACATCCACACAGGCACCAAAGGGCAAAGGGGGCATTTTTATCAAGTGGGATGCAGGTGGCTGCTTGCAAGACCAGCATGGAGTTTTCAGGGAATGCTGAGCATAAACCTGCTCCCATCTAGCTGGAGCCGCCTTGTTTCATAGCAACCTTAACCATCTTTCTGCGCCCTCTTGTTATGTGGGTCTCCAACCACCCCCAGCAAATCCTTCCATTAGCAGGGGCAGCGGTAATTTGCGAGCACACAAAGCCCAGCGAGGGCTGTCTGCCTGTCTGTCTGTCTGCCCCTCTCTTGCACTCAGAAGGTGTCTCAAGGCAAAACCACACTCCCCACCAGGCCCCAGTGCAAGTGGGGTCGCAGGAAAGCGTTTTCAGTGCCCCTATGCCCGGTGCTGCTTCCTCGTCGCTGCCGCTGGCATGGCTGCAGCCCAGAGCCGGCCTCCTCCTCCTCCTCCTCCTCCGGGTGAGGGAGTTCAGAGAGCCTGGGAAAGAGGGAGGGAGCAGCAGAGCCCATTTGGCTCTTTGCAGCTCCCGGCTCTTCCCTCCCTCCTTCCCCTCCATCTCCTTGTCATGATCCAATTGCGGGTGTCCGGCTGATCGGAGGCAGGGGCTCGGGGAAGGGGAGCAGGAGGAGCGCTGCACGTCCCCTTTTGGCAGCCGCAGAGCCCGTTTGGTCCCTGCTGCGCCGGGGAGCTCCGGGGGAGGCTGTGTCTGCGGCACGCCCCCCCCCTCCTTCCCATGCCGCCGCGCTCCCCCCGCCGCAGGCCTGCCCTGCTCCGTGCCCGCATGCCAAGCCCCGGCTGCTCAGCCCTGCGTGGGGAGAGGTTGCGCTCCATGCCGCTGGGTGCTGGGGGCAGGTTCACGTTCCCTGCGGAGCGCAGCGAGCGCCGAGCGAGGTAGGGCTTGGCTTTGGCTTGCGAGGATGGGATGGGATGGGATGGGATGGGATGGGATGGGATGGGATGGGATGGGATGGGATGGGATGGGGGGTGTTGGAACGTTTTCCCCTCTCAGCGCATCCCCTTCTCCCTCCTCCTTCTTGCCCGGCTCCTGCTTCATGGCACAGGCAGGGAGGTCCCTCCTGGTGGCAGTTGCTGTGTTGTGGGTGAAGTTTCCTGGAGGAAGGGTTTGCAGAGCGCCTGTGTGCCGGGAGATGGAAGTGCTGGATGGGGAAGGGACGGGACGTTTCAGAGGCAGGGGTTCGAGTGCTGCTTTGTGCCCCTGTGGCTCTTGCAGGAAGCATTTGGAGCCTTCCGGTTCCTGGAGAGAGCCCACACGTTTAAAAACCTCTGGTGCGAGCTGGGGGATGGCCCAGGTTGTCTGAGGCAGGAGAGCCGGGAGGGGCTGAGCACCCTGTGGTCTCTGCAGCATAACCATCCCACCAGCGCCATGGTCTGGGGGCAGCCCAGCTCATCTGCAAGTGTCTTGTGGGGTACTAGGGTTGATTCTCCTGCCTGTTTAACACAGGGGACTGCGTTTCTCCCATGATATGGAAGAAGATGTCAGGTCCTGTCACCTTCCTGAGTACCCAAAAGCATTAGAGAGTCACTGGAGGGTAGGGGATGCGTGCCGCTGGGTGGGCAAAGGATGCTCAGACTGCAGAGCTTAAGGACTGCAGCCCAGAATGATCCCGGGTGGCTGGCGCTAGGGGTTTCTGCTCTGACCAAGCAGAGAGCCTGGAGAAGATGTGCTGTGGTGGGAGAGAAGTGCTTGGTAAGCACAACAGAGGAGGAAGGTGTGCCTGTGGGCACGGCCCGGGGCTGCGTGCAGGGACGTGGAGCAGAAGTACATTGACTCTGTGGTGGTTCTGGTTTCAATGCAGCCCTTTGATTAAAGCACGAAACCTGGTCTCTGTGGGCCAGATTTTCTACATAGCTTGAGTGCAGGTGCTCAGCACATGGAGTCAGGGCCAGATCCTCAAAAGAGCTCAGTAGCCAGCAGTGAGCTTTCTGGAAAACCTGACCGTTTGTTCAAGCATCTAAATGGGAGCTGAGGCATTCCAGAAATCTGGTCCTTGTGCAGGCTGGGTTCTTGCTGAGTATCTGTGTATGTGCACACTCCCACGTGGAGGCAGAGGGCTGCTCAGTTTGATGTGGCCTTTGCGCTGCCGACAGCAAAGGGAGATGGTTCAGGACACAGGACACAGGCAGGGCTGTGAAGCTGGAGGATGAGAGTTTGGTGGTTGCCATCACAATGAAGTTGTGGGAGGTTTTATGGTTTGCTGTGGTAACAGCCAGGACATTGCAGCCTTTCCCCATGCATGTGCACATGTGTCTCTGTGTGTAGGTTCATTGCGGTTAGCCAAAACGGCTTGGCTCTGCCTTGTGTCATCTTGACCGTGATGTGTGAATTTAAATCATCACAGTGCTCTCCTGCTGCTGTTTGCAGCTTCATGACTGAAATGCGTTTGGGGTTCGGGGCCTGGAAAGGAGAGAATAAGCTTTGTTTTAATGGTGTTATTAAATATAATGGTATTCTTAAAATAAGCTTTGGGTTTTTGGTACTCAAAAAGTTTAAGGATTGGGGTTTGTGCAGTTCTTTGACAAAATGTATTGCAATGGGGCTCCTGTTTTCCATTTCTGGCTTCCATGAGCGGCACTGGCAGCATCTACAAGTAGGTGAGCGTGTATCCAGGTGGGGTGGGGGTCCGTGGTGTTTCTGTCTGAATGCGTGGATGACTTGCTGTGAAGTATCAGCAAGTTCCCAAATGGTTTCCCCATTTGTAAAATGAGATGTAGACATTAAAAACCTCTCTTCAGCCCCTTGAAACTCTCTCTGCTGTGTGCTATTGAGTGCAAATCGCTACTGCTGCTGCAATAATGAACACTGATCTGCACATGGTCTGTGCTTAACTTAGCTGCTTAACTAACTGGGCGAGTTTCCCCATCTTTCTGTCCTAGAAGGCCCACGAGACACAGAGTTTATAGCATGAGAAGCCCCAAAGTATTTAAACCATGATGAGATTTAGTAAAGATTTAATTTTCATTTGTCTTTGGGCACTTAGGCTGCAGGAATCGCATTTTCAGGCTTTCCATGTTCACTGCCAAGGCTGGAAATATGCATTAAAGAAAAGGGGCTGGAAGAAAACAGGGATTCTTGTAAAATGCTGTAGCTCTAACAGAGGCTTTCACAGATCCACTGAATGCCAGGAGTCTGGTGATAAAATGATGGATACTGGCAGCGTTGTTGGGCACTCAGCAAGAGCAGTGAAGCTCGAGGCTGTGTTGGCCTCCTTTTTTCACCAGCTCATCCCAGGCAAAGCTTCCGTGGTGCTTTCCCTGGCTGGGAGCTGCTGCATGGGCCTCCTTTCAAGGGGAATGAAAACTCAGCCAGATTCACAGTGGAAGGTGCTGATTTCTGGAGCTCTTTTGCATCACTTCATGCCTGTCTCCTCCAGCCTTTTCCTCCTGCCCTGTCCTTCCTCCTGTCCCTTTCTTTCCCCATGTAGCATAGTTTCCTAAGCTGATTATTCCACTCTCTTCTCTCCCCCCAAAAAACCACACTGCAGCTCATGTATTTGCTGCAATTGCATCTTCCCCTGACAGCATCCCAACTTTGGCATGTGCTGGCAGCTGTAGCCTCGGGGCTTTGCCTGCATGAGGAAGCAATCAGCATCTTTCTGAGAGTCAGTGAATTGTGATATGGCTGCTCTGTTGTGAATGCACCTTCAGTCCAGCCTGAGCACTTCAGCCTCTAGAAGAAAAGGCCCATGCAAGGGAGTTGTACCAAAACAGGCACAAAAAGGTCTCAGACAGGAGGATGGATTTCTGCGAGCTCTGCGTCTCCAGCAGTTCTCTTGGTCCACACACCAGTGACCACGCTGGGAAGTTTGGAACTGGGCACAAAAGGTTCTGTACCTTCAGCAGAGCAAGCCAAGCAAAGCAAGCCACATCTTTAGCTGGTATCAGTAGCATGAAAACCTCCTGTAGTCAACTCAGTGTGTTCCCGTGGGAGCATGCAGCTAGGAAAGCAGGGAGGAAGCAGGAGTATGGCATGGAGCATGCTGTTCTAGCCATCCATCCTCAAGCCCCACTGACTTGAGGTGACACAGGGGTACCTCTTCAGTCCTTTCACTGAGGACATCCAGCTAACACTAACTAAGAGTAACCTCCTTGGTTATAGTACATCCCCTAGGAGAATATAAAACCAGGGCAGGCAGGACTTGGTGTTTCCCAGGCCATGACTTTCCCTTGGTTTCCCTTTTGAAGAATCCCACAGTTCTGGGATTTTAGTGAGGTTAAAAACCAGACTGAAGAAATCAAACTGAATAGTCTGGCTCCTGTGAGCAGAGATGGACGCAGACCAGCTGTCTCTGTTGGGAGGGGAGACGTGAGGGATCTCTCTGTAGGTTAAGCCTACGTTCTGAGATCCCCATTGCCTGATCTCTTTACCTGTGCACATACAATATGGGCTGAAATCAAGGTTCTCCCATTGGCTACACAGGGTGAGTCTGAGAAAGCCTTGGAGAAGGTAGAGAGTGAGGGTAAGGGGCATGGGGAGATAGCAAGAGGAAAGCTCAGGTTTCTTGGAATCAGCCAGAGCTTGTTAAGTCCTTCCCTGTCATCTTACCATAAACTGATCTGGGGGCTTCTGTTGATATTGTGCACTCCAGATGTTGGCTGCAGCTGGGGTAGAAGTAGTGGGATGCTCCCGGCCAGCAGAAGCTGGGATGCGGGGGAAGGGATACTGGGCTCATGTGGATGGGTGGAGAAGGAAAGAGGAATACGAATGTACGGTTGTAAATCCACACCTACACACCCTCCTTTCTTTTCCCTCGCAACTGCTGTTCTCAGCAGAGGAGAAGTTTGTACTTCCAGTGCTCTCTGGTTTCTTTTGCAGAGTCGGAAGGACAAAGAAAGACCTAAACAGAAGCACAAAAAGCGTCCGGAGTCTCCCACCAGCCTTACCCCATCCTTGGTGCCCGTTGCTGCAGAGAAGGTACCAAACCTGCAGGATGTGAGTGTGGGGATGGAGGGCAGGGGGAAACCATTGGCACCAAGTGGGGAGGACAGGGCAGGAGAGCAGAGAAAGGAGTTTGTCCCTATGGTTTGATTCCTGATTTGTCACATTCTCACTCCCTGCCTCACTCCCCACCTTGGGAATTTAACGTGGCAGCTGGCTTGATTCCTGTCAGCGCTGACGATGTGATCATGGAGCTGAGCTCCCAAGTGATGGAGCTGTAAGTGCCAGCCTGTTCTGCAGCAGATGTTCAGATTGGAAGCTCTCATGGAAAGAGCTAAATATCCATGCTTTGGCCTCTGCTGCTGCCACATTGTGAGCAGCTCAGGCAGGTGGATAAGCGAGGCAAGGCTTGTGGGAGGAGGTGTTATCCTCCATTAGACAAACTGATGGAGCTGAAGGGAAGAAACCCAGACCATCTTAGAAGCACATAACGTCTTCAAAGGGCATCACAGAGGTGGCTTTTCAGTGCAAGACAATGGGGGTTTGGTTTCTGTTTAGTTCCCTCATTTCAGGAACGTTCAGGCAGAGGGGCACAGGGAGGTGGCCTGGCTTGCTCCTGAGGTGTAGAGGCAGTCCAGTGCCTGCTGGGAGGATGCTGCATTGTGGGTTTGCCTCCTCAGTGCCCGGGGCTGGTGGGACGCAGTCAGGATGTCAGTGTGTTTCTGTGGTCACTGCTGAAATCATGCTGCTGAACATGGACTTTTGCACCTGGCTGTAAAACAGGAAAACCCATGAGCCCGGAACTCCCAGTAGTGCAGAATAGACACAGCTGAGTATGCAGCAAGGTGAAGGCCAAGTGTGTGGTTGTTCAGGGTCAGGGAACAAGTGAGGTTACTCCAGCACCTGCACCTTTGGAGTTGGCCTCTGCTGTGTGTAGTGGGAATGTAAATTAATGCTGCTCCTTAGCAGGGCTGTTCTGGTATAAGTGAGAGTAGGACCAGGGCCAAGCTCCTGCTAAGGCAAATAAACAGCGTGTCCCAGGAGTGTCCTTTTGTGCACAGAAATGCTCCTTGGAAAGGCTTGGGTGTCCTTGACGTGGCAGGAATGCCTTGTGGAGATGAAGGCTCACAGGCTAGCGGTGTCTGCGTATGTGAGAAGCTCTGCAGGGGCAGTCTGGAAGGGAGAAAGCTCCTGCCAGTCAGCACAGGGTCGCTTTGGGTTAGGGCTGAAGAGGATTTGCTGTGTTCTATGGGGGGCCGAGGGAGCAGATGTAGGTCAGAGCTGAGATGGGCCAAAGCTGCTCTCGTGGTCCTCAGGCAGGAAGTTAGAGCAGGACAGAGCAGAGGAAGAGCCTCGGAGCTGCCGTTGCTCATGATGTACCTGGGCTTTTGTTGAGCTCCGCTCTGGCATCGGCAGCAGACTCCCCCCGTTACCAGAGCTGCCAGGAGCTGCTGGCCTGAGAAGATTCTTTTCAAGCTGAACTGAAACCCAAGCCCTGACTCCCGGCCAGCTCGAGCGGTTGTGAGACAATTGCCCACTGTGTCCCCCAGAGCCCTGCCAGACCTTTATCAATGGGGAGGAAAGGTGCAATTCAGTTTTACAGGCGGCTTTCAACTCTTTGTGAGCTAAAATTCAGGAGACCCTAATTACCGTAGCCCTGCTTGAGCGACAGGGTTTTAGTGTTTCTCTAAGGAGTTACTATTAATCCTCATAACAGCGAGTGTATTTCCCTTGCCTTTTTTTGTGCATAGATCCCAAAATGCTGTTCCAACTCTGTTATCAAAGGTACTCCAGCTGGAATTTAAGAGCTGCTCAGCAGCCTGCTACAACCCTGCACAAACCCCTCCGAGGGTGGTTGTAGGAGGCTTTCTGCATGGTTGCACTGGTGTAACATTGCACAGGCTAGCCTAATGGAAAACCGTGAGACACATGGATGTGGCACATCCAAATAGGTTTCCTCTTGGAAGCCAAAAGTCTCTTGGACCTTTCTGGGTCATAGATTAGTGCGACTCATAGCAGTAGAGTGTACTTCAAACCAAAAGCTGATGTGCATGGTGTGACCATGCAGAAGAGCATTGCTAGTCCCTGCTGTGCCATGGTTAGAGTCTGGAAAGAGCTGGGGTCTCTTCCTCTCCTTACCACTTGCATGATCTTGAGTAAATCATTTATCACCTCCATGGTCTTCTCCAAGTTCCCAGTGAACCAGAGCACAAACTGCCCATGGATAACCCCTGTAGGTGACACAGCACCCTGTCTTTTATGGGGAGCAGCTGGGTGAGAGCCCATCTTAACGTCATGCAGCAGTGGGGCCAGATGGGAGCAGGACACTGGCCCAGTGAGCAGAGCCACAGGAGGTTGGTGCAGCCCCTGATGTCCATGCTAGACCCGTGCTGCCAGCACTTTGTGATGCTCACACTGTAGCCACAGGAGCATCACACACAGTGAGGCTCCTGTCCTGTGCGCAGGAGCAGGGGTTGGACTGGTGGCGCTGAGCATCATTGGTGTTCTGGAGCCCGCAGTGAGGAGAGGAACCAGATGATCAGCAGATTCAGGCCCTGGCACTGTTTGCTCCTTGGACATCAGGACTGCGGGCAGACTGTAGTGTGGCACTAGCCATGGAGAGGTGTTACTGGTACCTGAAGCCACACTCCAGTCTACTCCCAGTTTACATAGCCTAGAAGGAGCCTGCAGCAACGGGCATCTGAGCCCCAGCATCTGATGTTGTTACCAAAGTCCTCTGAAGCTGTCAGCAACCCTTTAATAATGTATTTTCAGAGCTAGACTCCTATGCAGCAGGACTTTGCAAGCTGCTTCAGCAGGTGAGGCTGCCAGCAGCAGCACCATGGCATTGCTTTGGAGGAACCATGGCATATTCCGCTTCCCTGGTGCCTCCCTCTGCGTTCACATTTTGCTTTAGCTTTGCAGTCCAGGTTTCTTTTTCAGGTCAAATTTGCACCTAATCCATCGCCCACCCCGTGCTCCCCTCTTGAACCATTTAGTTATGAAGATCCTTTGATGTGGTTTCAGTCTTCCTCTCGAAATCAATAGCGGTAGACCTCTGACTCTGCCAGATTTTGGAGCATCTCCCTGAGTGCTTCCCGGTGGCTTCTAGGAATCTAAATACCATTAATGCCTGACACATGGGCTCTCCCAGGCCTCCGTGTCCTGTCTGTGCAGGGACAAGCTCTCGCTGCCTCGCTCAGGTTTGACAGATAAACATCCTGAGATCGCGGTGTGGCCTCAGCTCTCGTCTGCACCGGAAAGTGAAACTGGGGTGTGAATTCCCAGCATGCAAATGCCTCTTCATCGCAGCTCGTTTCAGCTCTCCTCCTGCCTCTGCAGAGTGGCTGCGGGTGAGGAGATGTGCATCGCCCTCCCAGAGGGGCAGGAGATGGTGGTGGTGGAGCACAGGAATGGTCCCTTCTGGAGAGCACACAGAGCTGTGACCTGCAGATCCCCCAGTGGTGGGTTTGGGAGGGATTTAGGGAGTGGGTTTGTGCTGGAGAGGAGCTCCCTTTCACTGTCATATTGGCTGCTTGGAGCTCACCCAGACTTTCTGGGGAGTGGGAGGGAAGCAGAGAACATCCCCTCTGGGTAAGAGTTTGTGGTTATTTCACGTGGTCCATGCAGAAGTGATGCCAGAAAGGAATGCTTCTGAGCTGCCTGTTGGAAGGATGGCATCTGTGGAGTGGGTCTGGGGCAGAGGAGGGTTTCGCACCACGGCAGGAGCAACGAGCCTCACCAGTGAGTGTTGGCAGCCAGCACTGCTCTATCTCTATAGTCACACACTGCCAAATTCAGGAGGCAGTTTCCGTGCTCGGGATCTCTCTGTGGAGCTGGTGCCTGGTGCTGGGATGGGGTTAGCGAGCAGCAGCACAGCAAACCTGCCCCTTCCCTCTCGCTGTGAGCTCCCCTGGGGAGCCATCCTGCTGCTCCCTGTTGTGCTTGCACTAACTCTGCAGGATTGCAGCCCCCCCATCTGCCTCCTCCTGCCAGCTGCAGACATCAGGAGCACTTGCTGACACACACTCGCACATGCTGTGTGTTTTGCCTGCAACATCTGGCTCGCTCTGCGTTTTGTAAGCTAAGCTGGGGATGCCAAGGCCTCTCCGCATCCATCCTTCTCCAGTCGGGTGCTGGAGGGTGAAGAGCTCCTGATTGCAGACACCATGGAAAGCAGGGAGGCTTTCCAGGTTTTCCACTGGTACTTGAGCTCTCGGTGGCTTCCCAGAGCGGGCCTGGGGCTGACAGATCCTGGGAAACTCTGTGCTGTGCCTGGCTCAGGCAAATGCACAGTCTCAGCCATGGGGCAGGAGGCTGTGTGGGGAGGCTGATGGTTATTCCTGCTAATCGCAGCGTGTCTCAGCATGGATATTTACAATAAGAATTCCTTTAGCATCCCTTGTCCTGACATGAGTGGGAATTTGCCGGTGACATCAGGGTCTTAAAAATAAGGTCTTCACACAATCCCAGCCTGGTTTGGGTTGGAAGGGACCTCAAAGCTCCTCCAGCTCCAACCCCTGCCACAGGCAGGGACACCTT
>WYDI02033163.1:0-14031 GCA_009867235.2 Psittacus erithacus | reverse complement strand
GAAGTATTCCATACCATAGCACGTCATGTCCAGGATGTAAACTGGGAGATACCCGGAAGGGCTAGCTCTCTCTGCTCAATCGGCGAGGGGTGATTGTATTCTCTTTCCTTGTTATTTCCCTTATCATTATTATTATTGGTGGTAGTAGCAGCGGTTTGTGTTATACCTTGGTTACTGGACTGTTCTTGTCTCAACCCGTGGGAGTTACATTCTTTCGATTCTCCTCCCCATCCCTCCGGGAGTGGGGGGGGGAAGGGCAGGTTGGGGCGGGGGACGAGTAGGCTACCTGCTTTTCTAATTTACGACTACCCTTAAACCACGACAGTGACTTATAGCAATAATTATTGCATCCACTTCTTCAACAAGCTGAGTCATCCCAGGGCCAGGACAAGGGATGGTCCTCCAAGAGTAGACTGCACAGCAACAAAAGTAGTCTAGCTGGTTTTTTTAGCTTTTTTCTTTCTTTTCTTTTGAACTCTGGCCAGAGCAAATGATGCAGCACTGTGCAGCTCTGGTCAGGGTATATTTGTGGGTGCATAGGTGTGGGGAGAAGTAATTGAGCACCTGCAGTTGTTAGTTAATATAGTTAATGTACACATTGATGTCAAATAAAATGAAAACATTATAGTGGTGTGAGTACTGTTGTGAGTGTTCATTTGAATTTAATTATTTAAATGACCTGGTATTGTTCCTAAATTAAATATTTAAGCTTGCTGAATGGCTGCCATCCTGGCTCAGTTGTTAATGTATTGTGATTGGTACTGACAGAACTGGAGTTGGATGCCAGTTCTGGGGAGAATCTCAACTCCTCACTAGTTTCTTAGTGCTATTGCCATCACTTTGAGGATCAGTTCGCACCACAGAATTTCATGGGCAAGGCACTTCCCTGGAGACTTTGCAGTACTGTGGCTTGGCAGCTGAGTTTCTGGAGCCAGTAAAAGCTTCTGAGAGGCCAGGTGTCCTCCAGCACTCGCAGATAAGCACCCCATGCATGCACACACACACACACAATGGGGTATTAACCCCCTTTTAAGGGCTATAGCTCATCTCACCCCATGGGTGAGTACAGGATGAATGGCCTAGTGGCTGGTGCTGTAGGCACAAGGAGAAATGCTCCAGAACTGTTTTTATGGAGTTTCAATTGAACCACCAAGTACAGGAGTTGGGGCTCTTGAGCACCCACTGCAGACCTTCCCCAAGCTCTTGGGATGAAACATCAGTCCTGCTCAGGCACCATTTTCATTCTCAGTGAAAAAAGGAGTCAGACTTCAATCAGGGAGAAAAATAGCATTTAAAAAAAGTCATTTAAGCCATCATGAAAATTAATACTCTTTGCAGGTTACCTAAGATTTCTCAGTCTGTATCTCATTTTTCTCCTGTTTAATAAGATAATGAAGGAAAGTCATTGGGAGAAGAAAGCCAAAGTAGTATTGCCTTCTTTCTTTGACTTTTATGGAGTTAGGTGTGAATTCTAATAATCTATCCGTTATTCTAATTGTAGGTTTCTTTGTGTAGAACATTTCATATCTAAGACACTACAGCTACCCTGTACTCAAGAACATTAATCTGAAATGAAGAAGTAATAAACTATCAGTTTGTTCCCATTATGGTACTGAACAGAAAAGCCTGGGAATGTCAGATTCATCTTTGTTGCACGTCTTTTGTTTAGCTTTTAATCAGCACAAATAATTTTTTAAAAAGCAGATGTTTAAATTACAGCTGTATGGTTTCTTCCTTGGGTTTTGGTTTGGGTTTGGTTTTTATTGCTGTTGTTGTTGTTGTTGTGTTTTGGTTTGGTTTGGATTTTTGTGTTTTGTTCTTGCATGGACTTTGAAACTTTTGAGAGCATATAGAGAAATGTAAAGATTTTTAAAATTACTTCTTAAATATGAAGACCAGAGGACAGTCTCATTTTCTTTAATGTAGTGGGAGAGATTCTCGTAGTCATTTAAATTATTAATAAAACCTAAATAATTTGTCAGTGTAATTAGTTTGCAAGTGGTCAGACAAGAAATATATACTACATAACTAAGGTCAGAATTCAGTTTTGGGTGTTAAATAGTATGAACAAAATTATAAAATGTATCTTTTAATTATATCTTTGGTTTTTAACAGCACGGACATCACATATTTTTCCTCAAATCTTATATCAGCAAGCACTGATTCCATCCAAGCAGAATTCAATAGTTTTAGGAACTTTTAATATTTTTAAGTGTTTTCATTTGCAGGGTATGCCACAGAAACAGTCTGAAGGACAGCATGAGTCTGGCCAGGCTGTATTAGCTCAACATGCCCTTTATCATATCTCTAGCAGATACCTGAGTAAAGCTTGGGAACAAAGAAGTGCAGACTGATGTTCCCAGAGTACTCGGACACCCAGCAAGACTTTACATGGCAGCTAATTTCTTAGCCACCTGTGCGACTTTTTAAATTCTTTGTCCTCACTGGGTTATTTTCATTCATGGCTGTGTCTTGTTTGGTTTTGATTCTCTGCATCCACTGAACATCTTAAAACCAAGAGTTTTCTCAGCATAAATTCATGCTGAGAGAAGAAAGACTTCCTTTTGTTTGCTTTAAAGCTATCAATCAGCCATCTGCTTATTTCCTTCATTTGTTCCTAATCATTGTATTAGTGATAACTATGGCTATTCCTGACATGCAATGTAGCCTGTTGCCCAGCTTTTATCATACTCTGCAAAGCCTTACTTGGTCACATTACACTTCAGAGTGGTCTCTTTCACTTAGTCCTTTCAGAGGAAGCTGGTTGATATCCAGTTATCCTTAGTACCCCTTTATTTTCTCTATACCCTCTTATGAGATGGAGAAGAGGGAAGAAGATGGCACCACGAGCAGTAATCATGATGCAAGCAAAACAGATATTTATATAGTGTCTAATGATGGCCCTTTTTTCTGCCCTGTACATGGCCTAAGAGTCCTAATATCAGATTTCCTTCCTTCTTGTTGTTCACCTGTTAGTTCTGTGTTGATGCTGCCTTAATGCTAGCTTGCAGGTGTGGGATTTCTTGGTGGTTAGAGATGGTACAGGAATTATAATTTCATATAAAAAATTGCAGGAGGGTGGGAAGGGTCTCCTATGATCATTTCTGTCACTAAATTTCCTCTGCTATTTTTTATCTCTTAAAAATAATTTTCTGTTAATCATTTACAAGTCGCTAAGGCTCAACAGTTTTTTCTGTTGTCCTGAACATGTGCCACTCTCATTTAAGAACCGCATTTACTATCATGAGCAGATGTCATCCCCTCCCCAGTTAAGCTACTTTTCCAGTCATTTATGATGGTGCACTGGTGCTGAAGCCTCTCCTGTTTTAAATCTCTGCTGTAAAAACTGGCACTCACATGTCATACTGGACCCTATTTTTCAAGATCTGACAAAATAATGTGTGGTTTGGTTTTGGTTTTGTTTTTTTTAATAGATCTGACATCTATCAGCATTGTTAGTCTTTGATATATTAAAATTTATTTTAAATCTCACATACTGCCAGTATAGAAGGGATGATTCCTAGTGAGACACCAGGATTGAACTATTCTGTATTTAAGATAATTGTATTTAGGGTAATCGTATTTACAGAGGGGAAACAAGTCTCTCCCACAGAAAGGATGCTTTAATTTGTTCTGGGTTTTGGGTTTGGTTTTTTTTCCACCCAGTGAATAGGTTAAAAAGATAGAATTCTCCCAGGAGACAGATTCTCCCCAGGCAGAATATATATTTTAAAATGGCTGTCGTCAATGTGATGTAGCAATAGTGGTAATAGACCTTTATCCCTAATGCAAGTGCTGGCAGCAACTGAGGAAGCCGAGGTATCATTTACTAGAATGCATCTGAGGATGACTTTTTGTAGCTTTTTGTAGCAATCTGAGTTCAGTTCAAACCATAATCAGCTAATCACTGGCAATTTCAAGATATGAGTCAAGCTAATTTCAAGACAATCATCAGCCTTAGATAGTTTCATTGAACAGCCCTGGAGATGATGTTTGTGTAGATGTCCATTAGTATTCCAACTGACAGTAATGTGCGTGTTGCAAAAAGAAAAACAAAAAATCTCCAACCTTCTCTAAAATGAACAACAAAAAGTCTGCAAGCCTGAAGTGCAGGAAATGGAAGTTTATTTTACCCACTGGTGTTCTCTAGCAGGTGATCTAAACCTAGGGTTGCTCTGTAAGGAGGCAGTGGGTTATTTAGGATGCTTACCTAATTTGAAAGTGTAGCCTACCTTCTGCTGAGCACTGAATGTCAAAACGTTTGCTCTACCTAAAAATAATGGAAAATAAAAAAGCCCTACAGTGTGTTGCTTTTTGCAAGAGCTTCTAGATTCAAACTACATGCAACGTTTCCTGCTCAATACTATGGTATGTATCATGGCACTTACTTGATTCCATTGGGTATTGATTTATCTCCATTTTAGACTCTTTTTTCCTTGAAAATTATGAAATACAGTGTGTGTGTATGTGTGTGAAATATATCCAGTAAATCTTCCAACTGGATCAACATTATTAAATGATACTTTAAAGTCATGGCAACAGAAGAGGCCACAGAGATCATCTTTCTCAGGCTGATGCATGGACTATCTCAGATACACGTGTGCAATACGTGGGCACCTGGAAGGCTGTACCTTTAGCAGAGTCCCCAACTAAGGCATGGGGCATGTCTCATCTGGGTGGGATGGGGAGGAGAATTGAAAGAATGTAAATCCCATGGGTTGAGATAAGAACAGTCCCATAACTAAAGTATAATATAAAACTACTACTACTACTACTAATAATAATGATAAGGAAAATAACAAGAAGAGAGAATATAAAACTAAAAAGGGAAAGGAAAAAAAACTCAATAAACACAAGCAATACACAATACAATCGCTCACCACCTGCTGACTGAGACCCAGCCTGACCTAAGCAGCAATCTGCCCTTCCAGGTAACTGCCCCCCATCTATACACCATGCATGACATGCTGTGGTATGGAATACCCCTTTGGCCAGTTTGGGTCAGGTGTCCTGTCTCTGCTTCCTCCTGGCTTCTTGTGCCCCTTCTCACTGGCAGAGCATGAGAGACTGAAAAGTCCTTGGCCAGGGTAAGCACTACTGAGCAACAACTAAAATATCAGTGTGTTATCAGCATTGTTCTCAGACTAAAGCCAAAACACAGCACTGCAGCAGCCACTAGGAAGAAAAATTAACTCTATGCCAGCCAAAACCAGGACATGGAATGATCTGAGATCCAAAGCCTCCAATTCCTCTGTAGTAACTAACAGTACTGCAAAATATCCTGTTTATTATATCTTCCTAAAAGACACAGGCTTGGAATAATCTTAGTGTTCATTAATATATTCATGTGTCAGTTGGCCACCCAAACACCTCAGCTGATTGATACCAGGAAAAGTCTACAGCAAAATTCAGTTGTCTCCAGGCTGAAGCCTCAACTTGGAGTGCTCCTGGGGTGGCTTGGAAAGGGGGAACCCACATAGACAGTTGTCTCATATGTGTTCTTATTTTCACCCACTCATCTCCTGCCATATGGTGCCTTATGTTGAGATGTGCTGTAAACAAAATTGCAGGAGCCTAGATAATATTTAAGAAAGAAGCAGCATAGGCCCAGCTGTTTCTCAGTACAACTCAAGAGTTGTAATTGTTCCTTTTTCTCACCATTATGACTCAATCTGCTCAGCTGCCCTTACAGTGACTATCATCTCTAATCTTTTTCAAAGTTAGAAGCAAAACTTCATTTGACAATAATTGATGAATCACACAATATTTGCATTGGGTTAGCTGAGTGCTGCTATGGATGGTGGCTCTGCTGAGCTTCTATTGTAGCAAAGAGATTGAATTTTCAGTAAAACTGGCATTCTTGCAGAGCCTACAGTAAAGTATGGCATCTGTGCGAAGTCAGCCTTTTCCAGCAAGGAAAAATGTAGAGAAAAAGCAATTTCCAATTAAGAATTTCCTCTCTCCAGCTCCTTTTGATGAATTCTGGAGCAAGGCTCCAAGTTTCATTGTGCCTGAAACCCACAAACACATGGCTGCACAAACACAACAGTTATTAGAGTAATAGTTAAAGAGATGGAGCGATAAGGTGGTAAAAGTAGTAGCGGTTACAAATATTACTGAAGTCACATTTTACAAAGTTTGTCTTTTTTTCTTTTGGAGAAGTTTTGTCTTGTGCCGCAGGACACATAGGCACCACTGCTGGGCAAAAACTAATCAGCTTCAACATTGGTTTAACACTAGCAAATCACCAACTCCTGTGTGTACCATCAGCCACTTCTACTGATCCCTGTCACACACACACTAAAATTATCATTTTCCTTTCTCTTTTCACTAATTCTTCTCATCCATAGTATTAGCTGATCACAATAAAAGACAAAGCCATAATCACTGTAACTATGTACTGTACCTGCATTTAACCTGTCAGAAGAGACAGTTCAGAAGAAAGTAAAAGAAAAACTTGCTCTAGTATTTTTTTAAAAAAGGGTTGGTTGTTAAACTGTATGTGAAGTTAATTGACAGCAGTACCATACTTTTTGTTTTAAAATTCTTTTTTTTTCTGCGCCTCCTCATCCTGCCCCCCAGCCATTGTAAGCATGCTCTTTGCTTTTTCTTGCAAGTCACCTGAAACTTGTCCCTTGCTTACAATGGGTGTATATGTGTCAATCAGTTATGCTGAGACACATTGAATTGTGAGTAATTATGTTTGGCCAGATGAAATTCTACAGTTAACCTTAATTATAACCACATGTGTTTCAGTATAGCCTTTCAAACTACAAATTGCCCAGTATGCTCTTACTTGCATTTTTACTTAGTAATCACATACATCTGTAATGTAACCATAATGAGGCAGATACTAAGCTAAAAGAATACAGGCTAAGCTGTGGCTTTGCCTAACAATTTTAGAAGCCTGAAAGCCTGGTGCTCAAAAAGGCTGACTTATGTTCCTCAGTTACTCCAGTGGTTTAGATGCTACCTGTTACCTCCCAGCCAGCACAACCGTCACAGCTTCATTGAAATGAGTAGGTGGTTTTGTTTGTGTCTACATTTGAATCAGATGAAGCTGTGGACAATAAATGATAGCTGAATACATCACACATTCCCATTTACTTTGGTAAAGATAAGGCAGAGGAAGAGCTTTGAATCAGATGTTGACTTTTGGTTCCCAGTACAGTCCCGAGGACACGTGTCTGTGGTGTAGTCCATGTATCACTGCAGGTCCTAGGGCTTTTGTTTTCCCTTTTTAGAAAAGCCCCTAGCATACTAGGAGCAGGAAAAGCAGGAGGATCCTTTGAAGAGAGGAGTCAGGCTATTGAGAACTTTTCTCTGTCAATATAAATAAGTTCTTGGCTTTTTCTTTAATATGTCTCCCAACCTCCTCTTTCCTAAACTTGCATTTCCTCTAGTCAAGATATACCTCATTGCAGGAGAAAAGGTAAAACTTTTACTGTTTACCTTGGAATCTTTGCTGAGTGGATTAAAGGTACGACAAAACACTTTACCAAGGGGCTTATTGCCATGATTTATTTAATACAGGTATATTAAAACTTGGTATTTCAACACCAAATTTTATGCAGACATAATTTATAAGGCATATGTTTTATTAAAAAAATAATAAAATGAAGGCAAAAAATCTTAAAAATTCAAAGAATACTGATGACCAGTCTGCTCTCTACCACTGATACTATGTCATCTCTATGTTGTGTGCCAAAGAGGTTATCACTGGATAGGATTACTAAAGTAAAATCATGTTGGACATATATTTCATCTCCGTGCCAGCTAGGATGCAAAAATCAAAGCTTCCCTTTCTTAGAGAAGACTTTACATAACAAAGGCAACACATTTTTAAAGTGAGTTGACCCAAAAGGCCTAGAAGAACAAGATTTAAACTGAAGAGGTGGAAGAAGGGGAGGAGGAGGGCTGTGGAATGATGGTGCCAATTAAACCTTGGGTTAGGGAATGAAAAATGACATCACCTGTGTATTTCTGACAGCCACACCACCACACAGGGCTGAGAAATACAGCAAATTCAAACTTGCTAAAGTGAGAAAGTTAAGAGTAGATTTAAAGGGACAGCTTTGTCGAACATGCTATTTTAGAGGGGGGAAAAATAAAACATTTTGGTTGTGTTGTATGTTTGATGCTCATCCAAAATTATTTTGCCTGGCTCCTGAAATAGTAAGCTGCTTGCCTTAGAGATGATCATTTTTCCCACCTTTTTCCTATTACTTTCTTTACTCTCAACAACATCAAGCTCTTAAAAAAAAAAAAAAAAAAAAAGCTTTGAATGAGTGAGAACCTTGTCTTCAAGGACTTTTACAAATGGAAGGATTAGAGGTACACAAAGAAATTACGGACAGGACAACAAAGGGGCATTTATTTTATTTCATATGTGCCATGTCATTGTAAACTGTCAAATGATCTTTAAATATGATGACTCACTAAAAGCCAATGATCTTTCTCAAGGAGGTGAGGATAAATATCCTTTTGAAGGGAGACAGGAAATGATGGGCACAGAATAGAAACTCTAAGCTAAAACTTTACAAGTAAGGCAACTCTACCTTAAAAACTCATGAACTGTACTGGAAATAATGGACAATAATATGCATACATAGATGCCTAAATGGCCAGACCTTTTCCCAGATGTGCGGTCACTGCTAGCGAGGGACATCAGAGAGAAGGGAGAGAGCCCAGTGCAGCCTCATGAGCATTTGAAAATCCCAGTACTCCATTTTAGAGAAGGAAAAAGGCTAATAATAATAATTACAGATAAAATGTAGCATGTTCCAGTAGCATTGGTTTCCAAAATTAGAATAGGCTCCTTCTCCTGCAGTAAAACTCCTCAGGCAGCAGCTTAGAGCAGAGTAGCAAGTCAAGCATGGTGTGGGCAGCTGCCCTGAAAACCTTTCCATGCCCTGTCACTCAGGCATCTCACATCCACCCTGGGTGGTAGAGAGCACCCCAGGGCTGTTGCTGGCCCCATGCAGCTCCCACAGTTCTGCCTGCTACCCACCATATCTGGCTGAGCTTTCTCCACCCCGGGCAGGGCTTGCTGCTGCCCATTGTCCCCAGTGTGCTTGCTAAACATGATCATGTGCGTTTACAGCACTGTACTATGATCACAGACAAAGGGAAACAATTTGTTCCTCAGGAGGTGAGTCCTCTGAGCTCCTTTGCACAGTAACCTCAGCGAGCAGCTCTGGAAGCACAAGGTTACTGCACTAGCTTCATATGCGACCCAGCACCATATACTTTCATACTTAATATGCAGATCTAATTGCTTGCTTGCATTTTGATTACCTTCTCTTCCTGGAATTTGCTCTTGTGTGGTTAATCCTAGTGAACTTCAAAGCACGAACTTGGTGGTTTTTACTTTCTTATTTCTGCAGCTTGTGTTCGAGACCTATGTCGAAACTCTTTGTAAGGAGCAGGATTAATTCTATAGAGGTATTTTAGGAAAAAAAAAAAAAAAATCCTTAGCATTCAATTGTCTTTTTTTGGGGTTGTTTTTTTTTAACCTCAGGACAGTTACTTTTGCTGAACTAGAAGATTACACATTTGCTCTGGCTACAATTAACACTTCACATTTAGCCTCCATCAAGCAGCATCTTCAATCCTGCATACCTAATACTAGCTTCAAGAATGGCTCATAGGTAATTCCTTTTAAGAGAAAGACTACTCTCTATTTCTGGGTGTAAATGTGAAGAGATTTGACTAACTACTTCCCTGTCTCAAACTGCTAAACCCAACCCACACAAATACGTTTTCCTGTTAAGTGCCCCTATTCTCTTTGCTTTCCCTCACTTTGCTCTTCTTTTCCCATTATCCACCTCCCCAGCAATAATGCGCAAGAAATTTGCTTTTCTTGGCATGGTAAATGTCTACTTTTAATGCCTCCTTGTCTAAGGATTGAAAAATTAAATGAAAAATAGCCACAGAACAAACTAATGTCCCTTCCTAAATATAAAATAAAAGCTGTCTTATTCTTAGGTTTTGCAGCAGCTCATGTGTCATTTTCATCATTTCTTTCTCTCTCAATGAGTGAGAGGCAGTAAGAGGAGGCGAGAAAAACTTTTTGTTCCTCCTATAAAATACATATTCAGAGCTTTCTCTAACCTGATTTTTTTTTCTATATTAAATTATCCGTAGCTAAAGCTAAACTGGAACCTCAATAACTCAATGTTTTTTCAGCTTGCAGTAAAATGCATACCTATGATTAGACTGATAAAATGACATCAATGACACGATACACAGAGGCTGTAATTTTTAATTATTTTAATGATTGTTAAGACTTGCAGCACATGGCAGCAAACTGAGGGAATCTGGGCTTCCAGAGGTGGTTGAGGTTAGGCTGTGAAGTAGGGCAATTTGGTTAGAATTGAACCATCCCTTTACCCCAATGGCAAAGAGAAGTAGTAACTCAATAACTGATTTTGGCCAGTAGCAAGCCCATTTGGTACCTTGCATAAGCCACACAAGGTCTGACTCCAGCTCGCTCAGGTCAGCAGAAAATGTCTCAGTGACACCAAGGATGGTAGACCCAGTCATTAACTCTTTCAATTCCTTGGACCCTCCATGACTAAAAGGATTCTTTTTTCCCTTTTTTTTTTTTTTTCCAATATGCTCCAGCAGGCAGACACCACAAGATGAGATTTGAGCCTCTGTTCTCAAGACCTAATTTCCCCCGAATGACATGTAATACTTTGTCCTGGTTTTGACTGGCATAGAGTTAATTTTTCTTCCTAGTGGCTGCTGCAGTGCTGTGTTTTGGCTTTAGTCTGAGAACAATGCTGATAACACACTGATATTTTAGTTGTTGCTCAGTAGTGCTTACCCTGGCCAAGGACTTTTCAGTCTCTCATGCTCTGCCAGTGAGAAGGGGCACAAGAAGCCAGGAGGAAGTAGAGACAGGACACCTGACCCAAACTGGCCAAAGGGGTATTCCATACCACAGCATGTCATGCATAGTATATAAATTGGGGTGTGAGTTACCTGGAACAGACTGATCTCTGCTTGGGTTGGGCTAGTTATTGGTTAGCTGGTGGTGAACAATTGCATTTGGCATCTCTGTTCTTTACTGGCTTTTTCCCCTCACACCTTTTAGTTTTGTATTCTCTCCCCTTGTTATTTCCCTTGTCATTATCAGTAGCAGTAATATTATACTGTACTTTAGTTATGGGACTGTTCTTATCTTAACCCACAGGCTTTACATTCTTTCAGATCTCCTCCCTATCCCATCTGGGGTAGGGGGAAAGAAGTGGGGTGAATGAGTGGTTGTGTGGGACTGAATTACTGCTGGATTTGAATCATAATATACCTTAACAGCACAGCAGCATTTATGGCAAGTATCACCCCAGTGAACGCATGTTTCTTCATATGAGGTTTTGTTAGCCAATGTATTAGAATAGTGGAAACTTCTAATTGGGCTGAAGAATTCTAAACAAAACATTCTGTATCTTAAATATTTGACTTTCATCTTAAAGTGCCTGAAAAAATTGAATGCTTAGTGCATACTACCATGACTGCTTCATATTTTTTTCAAAAGCTTTTTCAGAATGTAAATAGAATCTGCTGAATTTCTCTAAACATGCCATGGCCCCAGGAGAAGAAAGCGTGAATATGTACAATAAATGCTCTTGAAATCGATTCTTCTATCCTGTCAGCTGTGACAAAGAGAGTATTCATGGAATCTGTTAGCTGATGTACATTATTGCAGTGTTATTTGTCTTTGGGCACCTTTGGTTGTTGTTCCAAGGGTAACGAGCAAGCACAGATGTAAATGGCATGGTTGTGCTGTGCCGGCAGGTTTGTTATTGCTCTCCCGTATGCCAGCTGCAGAGCTGGTGCCACGCGCTGTAGTAACGTAGTGATGCTGCTTTAGCCTGAGTGCTGTGTGTAACTCTTCCCTCTTAGCCCTAGCCTGTGACAGTTAACTTAGCTATTTGCTGTCTAAACCATAACCCCATCCCCTGCTTCTGCCTTAGACTCCCCTAGAATGCAGCCTGATCTGTGCATAAGCTTCTTGCTTGAACCTTGGTCCCAGCTTACCATCAGCCCTGCACAGGCCCGATCCCTCTGTATTAAGACGTACACTACCTTTCTTCACAAAACTGCCCTCAAAAATAAAGCTTTTCGTACTTCTCTCAAAGACTGCTAATGTCTCTAGTTGAAGAGCTGGAATAAATTCATACTCTTTCAACACACAGTTATCAATTAGCACTGATGCTTAATCTGAATGTTTGAAAGTCTGATAGATTTATTAGTAGTAAAAAAATCAGGGGGCTATAATTTCTGGGTACTCTAAAATTTAATTTGGATTCTATTTGACTGTCCTCAATTTCTATTAAAAATTATTCTGCATATGTTTTTGTTAAACTGTGGAGGGGGTTTCTGATGTTATCAAGTTTGGTGCAAATTTGTTCCATGAATGGTCTGGATAAAATGGGGAATGTGTTCATACCTCCAGTTCTGCTGTAGACAATGCTTATGACTAATGTAAGATCCAAAAAGACTGAAGAAAATGTCACTCCACAAAACCAAATAAATAATCTCCTGAGTCAAAAAGATTAAAAAGATGAGAGATTCAAAAGTCAGGTCTTTTGCACGACTCCAGTACTGGACAGTTAAAAACCACAATTTTCATTTAAGAACTGCAGATTAATCTCTTGGCTTGTCAGCTCTTTTAAGGGCTTTATTCTACCCTGGTCATGAGCTGGAGCCTTCAGTACAGGGCAGCACAGAGACTACCTTTAGCTGCTTTTAAATCACATGCATAGCATTAGGACAGGAGTAGTAGAGAGCTGCACAAAAGAAAAAGTGTACAAATCCATTGCTTTTGCCCTCCCAGTTTTGATTTCCTACAGTGGTTTTGTAGTTTCCTTCATGTCTTACGAGCAATAAATTTAAAGTCGCTGAATCATACTGTGTTTGTAGCTAAGCAGCACCATGACTTTGTCACATTACTTCAAACTCCCTTCTCTTACTCTACAGTTTTATGGAAGTCTGACCACTAGAAATTCCAGTTCTCATTCTTAGAACTTAAAGCACACCATAATTTTAATGGGAACAGGGAAGAGCAAACAAAAATCCTACTCTTAGAATGCACACTTTCTGTGTGCGTTACCATTCTTATTCTGGTGAATATTTTAGTATTGAATATTATTTGCATTTAAAAAAGACAACCAAACAACAAAAAAACCAACAATAAATTAACCAAAAAAAACTACTACACTGACAAGTATATATATATCATGGATCTTGTATATTGTATCATGTTAAAAATAGAAGTTACATTCACTTTATTAGAGAAAACACAATGTTTTTGAAAGCTAGAATAAAGATTTAAAAGAATATCTTAAAAAATACTATGTTAAAAGTGAGAAATGCTGACAGTGAACAAATTATGTTGTAAATTCCTATATTTGTGCATGCTTGAGGAATCATATTCAGTCCCTCATCAGACTGGATGCACTCCTCTGTTTTGCACTGTTCTGGACATTATGCCTAGAAAATAATAAAGATAAATGGTGATAAAAAAGGAGAAGCAAAAATGGAAAAACTATGAAGGACGAGGGGTTTTATTTCCAAAATAGAGACCTGAATTTTAAAGCTAACCATACCTATTATAGATCAATAAAAGAGTAAATTAGATTTGGTTCAGGTTCTGAAATGGACTTTGGTCTTATTTAGCTAACTCCTATGTCAGTCTGAGAAGCTTGAACAGGCTTTTTGTGAGAATGAGAAGCTCTGAGCCAAAACAAGGGCATCAACTGCATGTATCGCCCTGTTTCTGTAGCCAATACTAGCACACAGGCACACTGGATCCCCCAGAAAAGCAGAAAACCAGAAGAAAAATAGAGTGTGTGGGACTGTGACCATCCACAAAAAATGCTGAAGTGTAGAATGAACTGTACAAGGACAAGACCTGTGCAAGCCAACAAGCAAAGCTGTGCCAGGACTAAACTCAAGTTCTTGTGAAAAAATTATAAAACAGTTCTTTAACAAAAAAAAAAAAAAAAAAAAAAAGCTATAATT
>WYDI02033161.1:37229-78726 GCA_009867235.2 Psittacus erithacus | reverse complement strand
TCCCAGGCTGAAAGGCAAAACCACAGCACTGCACCAGCTACTAAGAAGGAGAAAAATGACTGCTACTGCTGAACCCAGGACAATGTCATAGCATGATACAGAGGTGGGATGTGCCTGGGGTGCATAGTCAACCCAGGAGCTTGAAAAGATGGTCAGATCCTCAATTTTGGACATTTGTAATGTCATCCAAAGACCTAGAATTGCTAGGCTAGCCATGCATGCCTTGTGATCTCTGTGATTGCTCCTTCTGTAAGTACTTTTTCAATTAGCATTTTGCAGTTATTCACCAAGGTTAAATCTGTTTGATATAGATAGACTGGTTTCTTAGCCAGCTTTATATCTAGCTCTGCTTGTTGGTTTGAGATATATCCAGCTAAGATCACATTTATATCATCTTTCTCTCTGTATCAACATTTCTCTCTGATATGCACAAGGCTGCTAATTTTATATACTGAGTATTTCAGAATTATTGTCCTGCTAAGAACGGATAGAAGTGATAAAAAAGAAAATCAGTCTTGAGATACCTAGACAGTCAGCTTTAAAAAAAGGGAAACTTTGACAACCACAATGAATAGCTCTTCAATTTAGGGAAATTTTAATTTTTGAATTATTATCCAAATGTCCTACAGGAGCATTCTCCATCTTCCTCTTCACTAAGGTGTCACTTTCTGGATTTTCTTATTCTCTTTCTTGTATTTTGACAATATGATCTATCTTGTTCTTTCTTCCTCATGAGAGTCTTTGTTGTCATCTGTTCTGTCTTTTCTTCTAAAGATATCCTCTTAATTTATTTTCCTCTTGCAATTAAACAACTGACTCTCTTACTTTTGAAATACTGTACTCATTTGTTTGCTTTTATGGACATATTTAAAAAATGCCTAAGGATAAAGAATGATAACTTATCTCAATTGCAGGGAAATGATAATTCTTTCAAGACTGGAAGCAGATTCTACCACATATCTGATTTTTAACATATTTTTACTTGTAAAATATCTTATTTTTAGCATTACATTTTTTAGTTTTACATTTTTAGAATTCTTCCACTACCTTTTTATGTCAACAAGAAATCGAGAAATTTAAGTGGTTTATGGATATGAGAAGCTTTTAAAATCTCCATTGAACTCCTTCTTCAACAAAATTACCCAATGTTTCTTTGTGCCCTGAGCAGTCAAAACAAATCATCTGGCTGAACTTTTAAAATCTGAAACAAAAGAAAATATGAAAATTGTCTTGCAGTGTGCCTTTAACATGGGACCTCAACTGCTTATGAGGTGCTAAACCAAAGAATTATGTTCCAAAACCAGCAATTGTTTAAGAAAGCTGTATGTCCGTAATAGTAATGTCAACCTAACTGAGCCAAAGAACAAGAGCGACCACAGCTACCCCACCATTCACTCTACAAGGTTTCCTTTGGTCTGTATTATCTTCCCTTCCAGCTGCTTGACAGCATGTCCTTTGGAGTCAGCACTGATTTTGGCACTGACATCTGCTGAAATGACTGCTGAGCAGAGACTATTTCCACTGTGGCATTGGTGCTTGTGGTCTCAGTTTCACATGGGCTTCTGAGAAGTGCAGTGTGTGTGCTGTGCTCTCCTCAGTTGTGGGTTTCACTAAACTCAGCCACTGAAGGTCATGATCGCCACTGTCTCGGAGATAAACCGAATAATTCATCACCTATAGCAAGATGTTAGTTGTTTGTGTGGATTTTCAGATGTTTTGATGCCATAGTAATTACACTGTTATAAATGTGTTTAGAGCTTAGGAAAAGGCCTTGAAATGAGACTGAAATCAAGTGACTCATACATACGTTGTGGGGATCTAAACATGCAACAAGATACAGGCAAAAAGTGAGCTTTAAATAATGCAAAAGCCACTAGAATTCAGTGTTGTGTTGAGCGAAATGAAAGAAAAGGTGTTAAATCTTGTCTTGGTACCTTTATTCCCAGCTTGCCTACTGCCAAAGTTTACCCGCTGAGATGACTTTCTCAAAGCCCTTTATATATTGTAATAAACTGTTTCTGCTGTTATCTGACTGCTAGAGCTCAGATAGAAATGAGGCTGCCCAGTAAATGCATTAGACTTTGAATGTGCTGTCAACCTTCACTCCATTCTGCAGAGAAATTTCATGACTTTTTTTCTTGTTGTTGTTTCATTATAGCTATTGCATATGGGATCAACCAGGTTTTTTATTTTCCCCAGCAATCGCTCTAGGACTATTGGATTGTTTTCTTTCCTATTAGAAAACAGCAGCCATAATGTCTGTCTTCATGTTGCTATTTTAGTATATTAATTTTTTCTATATCTTTAAATATGCCACCCATCTAACCCAATTACCTTTTAATTTAGGAAATTCTACTGCAGCTCAAAGAAGAGAAAAATTATCATCACACAGTCAGAAGAGCATACCTTTTTGTTAAAAGAAAACAAACAACTAGCCTATATCAAATTTAATCAACCATACTACTAAAAATAAAAATGACTGCTTTTGAATTTTAAAGGATCTTATAATTCTGCATGAAAATGATTTAAAGTAATTTTATTAAATATTTTGCCAGTGTGGGTAGGTATAACTCTGCTTGTCAGCACATCTGTATTTTTTCTCTCATCTAATAAACTAGCTAGGACAGTGCGGCATAGAAACATTACAATATTAACAATGTTGCTGGAAAGCTCTGTGCTTTAGAATGAATTAACTTTCTCTGCACTCCAGAACGTACAAAGTGAAATTGGCTCAGCTCAGACTAGTAAGTTTAACCCCTTAGTTGCTGCTAAGCTCTGCTTATGTCTTTACTGGTTTTGAGCAGCCCTGGCATGGGAATCATGAAGGTAGCTGATTTGGCAAATTTGGAAAAGCAACTGCCTAGGAAAAATCTGAGGAAAGATTTTTATTTTATGCAACAAAAGAAATGTTGCAACTTTACACTCCAGGGTATGTGCCAAGAGACAGTAGTCAGGTTCCAGAAATACCAGGAGTTAATGTTGTGGAAGTAGAACTGAGACATATATCATTATCTGAATATTCATTGACAATGCCAGAAAGAATAATCCTCTTCTGTGGTTGCACCCAGGTTTTGATTTTTGTCCTCTTAAAAATTTATCAGCTAAATAACTGAAGAATGATTCATTGAAAATCTGAGAGCTGATCAGCACTTGGCCCCTTCTGCATCGATCCATACAGAAAGGCTCATTGGAAAGCTTTCATCATCCCACTGACTTCCAAGGGATCTTCTTAGGCACTTTTTCTTTTGGCGATGAGAATACTGTGTGGGGCAGATGCTTTTGTGATATGGCCAGGAAAGCATGAACTGGGACCATTTAGTGCTTTCCTCAGGTCATAAACTAGATGATAATCTAGTTTACGAGGATGAAGTCAGTTTAGAGATCTGAAAGAGAAACATTCTGCATACCAAATTTTCTTCTTCTTTTTTTTTTTTTTTTAATAAAAGCATCAAGACTATCTTTTCAGTAAAACAAAATTTATTTGAAGTATTCTTTTTCTGCCTCTATCATGGAGGGTATTAACTGGGATTTTGGGGGGTTTGAAAGGCTAAGGGGTTATCATTTTATACAATATCTGTTTTACACATTTCCCAGTCAAGAACTGTCAGTCGACATTTTTTTGCACCCCCGAGATACCTCAAATGGGTTAATTTTCTTCTTTGTATTTTATGCTATTAATTTTCTCCACTTTTAAACAATTTCAGATACAGTGGGAGATCTGGACATGGTGATAGGTCTCTTTCTGCTGAGTTTCTGCTAATCCTTAAGGTTTGCTCTACTGTGTTTTTCAGATTTTCTAATCTGTGGCTTTTGTATCTTCAAATACTCATAGCAGCGTAAACATATTCTAATATGATGCTTTTTACTTGGTCTATTCACTCAAGAAAATTAAAGCAGCTAAATGTATATATGAGAAGGAAAAATAAAAACTCATTTGGTAAAGTGAATTGCAAAGAAACTTTAGTGTATTAAGTACTGAAGACTGAAAAGATGCAAACAAAGTCCAGTCTTGATCCATCTTTGCTAAAACTTTGAGTTGGACATTTCCTACTGCATTTTTCCTTAGGCAGCTCACAGCCTTACACTACTTACCAAAACTCAAAACTTTTGATGCCTCATTGGTTTTATAATTCCAGACTTTCTCTCATATCCAAACAAAATAAATTCTGCTCTGATTTCCTACCATGGAATTAAAGGACCTCTAATCCTGCTATACATTTCAATAAAGCTCTTGATCCCCTCTTTGCTGACTATTTCTCCCTCATCTTTTCATGTTGAACACCTACTTTGCTGAAATGATTCCCTGGAGAACTTACCTGATTAATTTGATTACTAGTTTTGATATCTATTCTCCACTACTCACAAAGATCCACTTGATACTCTACTTTATTCCTTGTCGTACAGACCCACTATGAAACTAGTAAAGTTCAATCAGTTCCACTTATCTGTGGATATGTTCTGTTTTTAACGGCTTGTGAGATGTGTCGGTTATATACATGTGCAAGACAGCCTAATATATAAAAATATATAAAAGCATAAATATATAATTATTTTAAATTACTAGATTCCATATTTCAGCTCAAAAATCTCATTGGGTCCATAAAAGCCTATTTTACTCAGTATTAATTGGAACTTATAAATCCTTGTTCGCTTCCTCATACTATTTGTTCTCTTCTCTACTCCTTCATTTAGTTTTGCTGTCTTTCTGTAAGTTAAAAAAAAAAAAAAGGATTTTCTCTGAAAGTAGTAAAATGTACAAATTCTCCTTTATGCCTACATCAATGTGTCCTCAAGGAAAGTCTTTTTCTTATTTTAGTTATGTATAACACAATATTGGTAATTTGTACTACACTCACAATGTGTTAGGTACTGTAGATGTCTTCCCAGAAGAGCTTAATCACAGATGAAGTTCTGAAGAAAATACTCAAAAGCTGTATTTTCTCAGGGAAATGCTGAGATAGAAGAATGGTGTTTCTCACTACCTTCTGGAATAATCTTAAATACAACAGTTACAAATGTCATAACTGAAAACTGATATAAGAATTATTTCAACACTGTATTTTATCTTAATCTTACAACAGAAAGACCTTAATCATAGAATAATAGAATCATAGAATCATGGAATCAACTAGGTTGGAAAAGACCTTTAAGATAATCAAGTCCAACCATTACCCCAGGACTGCCAAGACCACCACTAAACCACGTCACTGAGGGCCTCATCTACACAGTTTTTGAACACTTTCAGGGATGGTGATTCCATCACAACCCTGGAAGCCTGTTCAAAGCCTAATCACCCTCTTGGTGAAGAAATGCTTCCTAATATCCAATCTAAACCTCTCCTGGTGCAGCTTGAAGCCACTGCCTCTTGTCCTATAATTCGTTACTTGAGAGAAGAGATCGACTCCCACCTCACTACAACGTCCTTTCGAGTAGTTGTAGACAGTGATAAGGTCCTCCTAAGCCTCCTCTTCTCCGGACTAAACAGCCCCAGTTTCCTCAGCTGTTGCTCTTAAGGCCCTTCTCCAGCTTCGTTGCCCTTCTCTGGACCAGCTAGAGCACCTCAATGTCTTTCTTGTAGCGAGGGGCCCAGAACTGAAGACAGTATTCAAGGTGTGGCCTCACCAGTGCCAAGTACAAGGGGATGATCATTGCCCTGGCTCTTCTGAGAGACACGCTACTTCTAATACAATCACATTTTAAAAAGTGATTGAAAAAGCTCATGAGTATCTCCAGTCACTGTTATCACTATGGTTGCAACAACAAATATTCACTATTGGAATTAAGTTAATAAGAATAAAAGAATTAAAAGGAATGGAAAAACTTACTGTTTGCATTAGGATGGGACCTGAACAATTTAAGTAATGGTGAAACAGACTGGATCAGCTCTGACCTTCCTGAGGGGTGGCTGTGTGATCCACATCCTGATTCTGTGGGGTATGTACCTGAACTTCAATGTACCTTCTTATGATACAGCGGTACATTTTAAGAGATTAAGTTTGGTTTTAAGGCATAATCTTTGTAACTCAGAAGAAGCTATAGATGGCTTATGTAACTGTATGTACAATTAGAATTCAGCTCATTACTACATTTTTGCAAATGACCCTGGAGACCATGTTGTCCTCTAGTCATGTACAAATAACATGATTATACACAATGATATAATGGCTAATAATAATATATCTATTTTTTTATCCCATCACTTCAGTAGCCTCAGCTTTGTCTCATTTGCTTATCTATTCTTTCTTTTCCCCAGAAACCCTCCAATTACTTTACAATGCAAAACTGTGACATAAGAAAGCCTTTTGTCAGCTTTCTTTATTTGTCAGCAAATTCTTGCTCTTAATAATGAATTAATTACTAAAGTAATTGTAGATTTTCATCTGTCTCTGGTGTTTTTATCTTTCTTCCCATCTCCTTTTGTTTTTACATTCTCTGCTTCTCAGCTTCACCCTTTTTAACTTCAATTTTAGGAAACTCAAAGGTGCCTGTGAACAATAGACTTGAATCAATCATTGGGTCAGTACTGCATTTGCCAAAGATTGCAACAGCTTCTCTAAACACATAGTACCCTCAAAAACTGACCCTCATCAATGAAGACTTAATTAGTACACCAGAATGTAGTCAATTATATGATAAATGAGGAGATTATCTTGTTTTTTACCAGATACCTGTCAGTAATTGCATCTCAGTGACTTTATGATTTATGTGTTCTATCTCAGAAATGTTTCTTATGCTGATATTACAATGAATCTTATGCTTTTGGTGCTTACATACTGTTGGTGATTCACTAAGCGCATAATTATGTCACTAGCATTTGTGTGTCTTCAAGACACAAAAATCAAGTGCCGCTCCTTTTTTAAGACTGACTTTTGAGGGGAGTAGAAGGTATTTCCCTTGTGAAAGTAGGAAAATAGTAATAGAAGTGAATTTTCCTTTATTCCAGCTGGCATCTATTTCAGCCTTAGACAAAAAGCTGTTGGGAAATACATGTGGGCTGAGACGGACTTTTATATTGTGGTTCTTGTATACATTACAGACTTCATATTCTTATCTTCCTTGGCATCATTCATGCCTGGTCAGGGTAGACATTGGCAGACAATTATTTTTCTTCATTCTCAGAAGGGCTTTGTGGATCATTCTGTTCCATAACAGTGCCTAACAATTATACAATATTCACTGATGATTCTCTTATGCTACAATTACATTTAATTAGTCCTATTTTTTTAAACTCTTGAAGGTGCCTACTTTTGTTTAATATTTAGTCATTTTGAATTCTTCAATATAATAAATCAGGAAATGAAAACAAATAAAAACAAAATTCCAACCTCAAGAAGGTATGTCATTTGAGAAGAAAGGTATGGAAATCATTAGTTTAGTCGGTCACCTGCATAAAGTGCATCAAAATCATCCAGGATCAAGGCTTCTAAAGAAATCTGCATAGTAATGTTCATTTTGCTGTATGTCATCTTTACTTTCTTGAATGTGTATAAAAGTTCAGGGAGGAGAAAGGCTGGGAATAATGCCAAGGGAATGCGACCGCTTGAAGAACAATAATCTTTTTAGTTTGACTCCTTGCCCTAAAGATGTATTGGCACCTGAATGCTCCTTCCTTGTAGGTTTGATGGCAGTCTACATTTTCATGAACTGTCAGACAAGATTGCCAAAGGTGATGATATTATGGCAATGAGATTATGACAAAAAGATTTGATTCTGTGTTAGAAACCTTCATATGCATTGTCATAAAATGTGAGAAATTTGAAACTATAGTCAATGAGAACAGACATAAAATTTCTAACATAAAAATTGCAGTTGTGTGACAGTATTTATTTTGCATCATCATATAAAGTCTCAGAAAAATAAACTGGATTGAGCGAACAGGATATTATCAGATAGGAGTTTTGATTTGTCTTTTCTCTAGCTCAGAGAGCCATCCTGTAAATATTACCTTTTAAAATGGCTACCTGTGATACTTGGAGCTTAGAACATCTTCTCCCAGTTATGTCTATCAAAGCAAATAATAAGCAAAGCTCTTGCTGTGCCACTTTTTCCATTATGCTTGTCAATGAAGAAGCAGAATAAAATTCTCAAGATGTGAGAAAAATGGAACATATTTAGTTAGAGGGATCTTGGATTCACTTATGAAGTATATATTTTCTTTGAAAATGCTAAATTGTTTGAGAGACAGGAACTGAGAATAACAGCTTTTATTTTCTAAACACCAATTATGTATGAGTGAAAAGTATGTAACTGTGTGACTCAAAAAATAGGCTTAATTTTTTGAAGGATCACACAGATAAGCACTTCAAGGAAAGGTACAGATGGTTGCATGTACATCCTGAAAACTCATGGCTGTTATAACAAAGGCCAAATCCTTTGACAGGAGTATCTGCTTGTTCCTGTACACATATATGTATCTTTATGTTAGTTTACAGCTCTGCAGGCACAAAGATCTCAGTTGTACATAAGGGCAGAACCACTGAAAGGCATTGCAGCCTTTGTATAGTAAAATAAAAACTGTGTTCTCTCAAACTGAATAAAATCTTTTAAAAGGCACATACATATTCCTGTTATATTTTGAGAAAATATTTTTAATATGGGTCTGATCTTCAGCAACATCTACTGGCTGGCATGGCTGTGTTTTGCTATGGCTTCTTGGTTCCCAATTCTTCTGTCAGAAAACCTGTGCCTGATTTCTGAACTTAGCTATGCTGGCAGATATTCCTGCCTAGCTTGTTAAATCAGCTTCTGAATAACAGCTGATTTCACGTTTTAGGCATCAATATGTAACCACGTCGCTGAAATCAGAATCAAGCGTCTTCAATCAAAAATGTGAAAAATATAAAAAAGCAGTCATCCCCCAGCCTCCAGCTTTCTGGCTGCCTGCCATTTTGTAAAGATATTTCAGTCTCTGCAGCTCAGGCCTTTTTTATTCTAATGCCTCCCTGTGCAAATGCTTCTTCTCATGTGTCTTTCTCTTTTTTCTGCGGGCACACTGCACCTGTTTGAAAGGAGCATATTACTTTTTTTATTTTTTCTGACTTCCCAACTGCTAGCCCTTTTGGCAGGAATCTGCCTCCAACAGCTGAGAAAGCAGAAAAGCTAAAGCCCTTTTGCTACTTAGAAGAGCTACCTTCAACTCTGCGAAGAACCATGTGATGCTGCTGGAACTTGCTTCCCTTGGATTCTCCCTCTGAATCTGAAATTTCCACGGTAATGGAGCTTCCCAATTGTGTAATGAGGGATATGTTTCTGAGGGATACTCATTCAAGTGCATGGGTAACCTTTTTCTGGCCTGCTGCTTAGCTCTCCAACTTTGTCAGCACTCCTTATAAAAATATGGATCTATTCCATATTGCAGAATGTGATATACCCATTTCTCACAGAGCTCAAACCCATATGGCATTTGCTTCCTGCTGATATACCTCCATACCAGGAATTTTTTCAGCAAAGCAACCAAGACTCAAAGACCAATATATAACATGTTCTTTGCTCCTTGTGCTCGCATACCTAAGACTTGTTTTCTAAATCAGAGGCCCAGAGAATCCTTTGGCGAAGATCATGAAATCCTACCTCCATTTCAATCTGGAAGTTGAAGAATTTCCTATTCTGGTAGACACAAGAATGAATCAAACCTCCATGCTAAATGCCTAATAGTAGTACTGCTCCCCAGATTTATCCAGATCTCTTTGGTGTACAAATGTGACGCCACAGTGCTTCTGCCTCCTGTGCCACCAACAATAAAGCTGATGAAATCCAGGTGTAGTTACCAGTTCTGTAGATGATGCATGAGGCAGAGAGGCCCTGCTCACAGTCCCACTGCTCTTCTGACTCTGAAGGGCTGCCAGGTGGAAAAAAGTAGTCAATAAAAAAAATGTGGTTTTGAATACATGGAATAAACAGTTCTTTTTGAGTAAGAAGGTACAATTTCATCTGGTCACTCTCAGCATATGCTTGCATGCTGAAGAAATACAAGCTTGATAACAATGGTACTGTTCTTGCAATGAGTTAATGATAAAAAGGAAAAACAAAAATTGCACACATATTTCCCCTGAAATGACACAACCTGCTTTCCCTTCTCTCTCATTTGATCTGTCCTTTTGTTCTTGTTTATTCTTTATATTATGTTCCTACATTAGCCATATGTTTTTCAACACATCTTATTGCGTTTTAGCCCAGGCAAAATGAATTTTAGGATGGTGCCCCACAAAAGATTTAGGAAGCTGCCTCTGTGAGAGATGGCTGCTTCCAGATGTGAGTATAATGCTAGTGCAGCCACCTCCATGTTTTAAATTTTCATAAACATGTGGTTTCCATTTCGGTAAATTCTGCATGTCAGTCAGTTCAAAAGGCGTGATACATTTTATATTACTGTTCTTCAATAAAAGGCGTTGTCCTGGCATATCTCCAGCTTGGGGGCAAGAGAAAGTGTTCTGACTATGCTGGGATTTGTTCACCTCTTCTTCTTAAATCTATGACACAGCAATAAACTATATACACATGGTAAAATCAAGGTTGGTCACAGTGTGATCTTTGGGTGGTGAACATCCTGAAAACAAAAGGAAACAAAAATACACGCACACACACAAAAAAGAAAAAAAAAAAAAAAAAAGAAATAAAAAGAGAGACCAAGACAAAAATCTTCAGTGCTCATGGATAAAAAGAAGAATATGATTTTCTGGCCTGTGGTAAAGAGGGCATTGCATCAAAAAGTATTCAAATTGGGCATTGTCAAAGGTAATGATGTGTTGGAATTAATTGCAAGTAGTGAGCATGCATCATAGAGGCTTTTTAGAACAAAGACAAAGATTCACATGGAGCTGATGTTGTATTGGAAAAGGAGAGCAGAGTAGATACTGTCTGAGCTTCTGTTTGGTCATAATGGCAGAGAAAAAAAGATTGTCCACTGGATATTACCTCAAGGCCAAGGTACAAACCTGTTGCTTGCCAAGTACTTGTGCAATAGATAGAAAGTGTGAGGAAGCAGAAAGGTCATTTGGCATAAACATTCCTTACAAATTCTCCTATGTATTCTTAATGTACTATGTTTGGTCTCTATAGAAACAGATCATATTACTATACAGTTACGTTTTTATGATGTGTAAGGTGAAGAAAGATTATGTTTGAAAATACTTTTTACATGTGCACAAATGCCGTTTCAAACAGAAGAGCCTCTCAAATTGACAATGTATTTCCTTCTCAGAAAATTAAATGGGAGACAGAGACAGAAACCCTGGGAATGCTCTCAGTTTGAAAGGTGACCATTCCTCACTAAATCTAAACCATTCACATTAGAAGTAAGAAGGGTGTAGCTGGGATGAACAAAGAACCAAGAAGCATAGTTATGGGAAAAGGCAACAGTCAAGGAAGGACTTTGTTGTATATGGCATGAACTCTCTCTAATGACTTGTTTTGGATTGTCTGCAGGACAGTAACTCACCTTCATGCAGAATTTGACTTACTATTGGCATATAAACTATTCATTTGTGTAAAACATCGATTTGTCTATACTTGCCAGTATGTTCATCTATTGCTCAGGGATATGACCTATTCCAAATAGAGGATCATAGGTGGATACCCAGGAGAAGCTGCATCATGAGACATGTTAAAGTGTTTTCTTACAAGCATCAGGGTACGGGGCAACATACATCTTCTCTGGCATACTCAATACAGGAAAGTTTTTGCAAGCGAAATGTAGCAGAGAGGCACTGCCTTAGGCAAACATATGAACCTTCCCAACCATGCTGTGCAATCAGTACCTATATGCACTACATGTTACATCATATTATCTACAGTAGCTCTCTTACCTATTCATTCATCTGACATGCACAGAATTAAAAAAATGTGGAATGATAGGAACATAAAGACATGATGCAAAGAAATCTATTAATGGGTGAATGAGCATCTTTGGATTTAAAGGTAAGAAAACCATTCTTCTAAAGACTACCTTTTGAACCCTAAAATTGGGATGTTCATGATAGTCAGGTAGTCAAATATAAAATTAAGTCAACAGCTGGATTCCTGTGAGGACATTTGTTATGGGCACTGAACAAAAGCGGATGCAAAAAGTGAATTTTGACACAGCCAGAGCAAACTAGTGAGGTGATGTGTTGTCATTTATATTTAGCCATGACATTGCTGACATTGTTCCAGACTTTCATTTTTTCATGTTTTTCATATGTTCATTATTTAAGACAGCAGGTTAATTACTTTTAGCTTTTCTTGATTCATATCTTTTATTTTTAGTTAAAAAAAATTATCTTGCTTATCTGTTTTATTTTCTTTCTTTCTTCTTTTTCCTTTTTTGTACTCCTATATTCTATTGTACTATTTGTTTGCATTATAAAGTCACATAGGATATGTTCTTAAAGTTAGCAGTGTAAAACTATCTACCTGAGATAACAACCATAAATAAAACCATGATGATAACTGTAAAAACTTGGCTTGGTGTTCTGTGTCTTCATCAAAAAAACAAACCAAACCAAAACAAAATTAGAGTTCTTGCTTCATTTTTAAGCTGTAAAAGAGGAGTTATGAATTTCTGTTTTCAGACAAAAGGAAGTTACATTTTACATGAAGGCAGACACTTTCAAGAAAGAAAAAGAATCTGTTTAATCAAAAATGTATCTTTCTGTCAAAGAAAATGCAGAGTAGAAAATTTTCAGCCAGCTCACTTCTGTTTCCTGTATGTTCTCCTGGGATTAAACTTCTTATTTCAAATAGAAGAAAGAGACCTAAAATCCCCAAATCATACATTTCAACTTACCATCATATGTCAGTCAATTTTTCCTTCAGTTTTCTTTTACTGCAGTTGGCTTGTATGTTTCTACTTAGACAATCAAGAATAAGAAAGCCAGAAATTCATCATCAATCTTTATTCTGGTGTGAAATAATTTTGAATGGCCTGTAATTCCTCACAGAGACCTTTGCTTTTATCAGCCCTTCAGGATGTCCTAAAAGGCAGCCCCCCAATATGATACCTTCTGATTTCAGTTTTTATTTCTCCAGTAAAAGGCCCAAACGTCCCCCCAAAATAAAATGCAACACCTTTCCGATAGAGGAAAAATATTTTTATATTTCTCCCAGTTATACTTTTTATATAGCTTTTTCTTGAACTCAATAGAAATGATGAAAAGGCAGTCATATTGATTGTATATTCTTCAGACAACTGTCACCTCAGAACACCAGGGTATTTGACTGTGGCTTTTGAATTGCTGGCTTTGCTTTTTCATGTAGTTCTTCTGTGGTTTAATAACTAATGGGAATAGTGGTAATACACAAACAGATCTTTATTTTTCCAGTTCATTTTATATTTCATCTGATCCTCTTCCAATCTTTACTCTGATTTTAATATGTGCAATTTAATTTTGTCAGCATTATGAGAATGTATATACTTAAAGAAATTGCCTATTTGTCTTCTCATTGTTGTAGGTACCATTTTTTTGTTTCAAAGACCATAATATTGTGGAGAAAAATTCTTGTCTATTGCGATTGCAGCATAGAGATATTCTGTATTTTATTAATTCAGAAGTTCAGTACTTAATGAACTTCGATGATACTGAAACGCCATGGAAATTTGGTAGTGAAATGGATGTAACTGAGGATTTAACTCTTTGCTACCAGTGATAAAGATGTAGTCTGTAACACCATGCACTCACAATCAGCCTTTAAAGATATGAGGCACTTCAGAAAACAATTTTCTCTAACCATGCGTCTCCTGGACTGGCCATTATTTTGCAGCCCACAGCCTCTGACTGAATCATTTCCAGTAATTGCTGAATACAAGACCTCTGAATTTAATTCCAGGAGTCTGTAACACCTAGAGAAAGACCCAGCACTACAGTCAACATAACCGCAGGATCACGAAGCCCTATGGTAAGTACTCTAGTGGCTGATGCATGTACAGAAAAAACACCCCGAAAGAGATATCTGACGTAGGAGCATGAGGACAGGGTAACCTTACAGCTCTGCAATTTTAAAACAAATATTTCTATGAAGCTGCCTTTCCCTTAGAGTCATGTTCTACTGGGTTGCTAGCATTTAAGAAACATCAAGCTCACACCATAAACTTCCCCTTCACTGGGATGTTCTCCCCCCTCTAGCTGACTATTTCCACAAAATGAGTAGGAAATTACTGTGTGTCAGCTGAGCTCTGCCAGCTGAAGTCTGTTCAGCTGAGACTGACCAACAGGTTTAAAAGTTAGTAGGGTGAGCTCACCAAAAATTCAGCAGGGACAGGTGCAAAGTGCTACATTTAGGAAAGAAGAATCAGCTGTCCAAAGACAAGATGAAGAGCAGCTAACTAGGTAGCAAAAAAAATGAGCTATATTATCAATGATCACATCTTATAAGTAATGCTTTATTATTAAGAAAAACAAATAGCAAATTAGAGCAAATATATAGAAATACTGACCATAAGACAGCCTGTAATACTTTCTTCACCTAATTATAATGATTTTCAAACATTTGAAGAAAATCCAAACAAGGGAAAAAAGATGAATCAAAGTCTTTACAATACAACCTTCAAGAAAAGACTCAACAGGCAGTGATATCTGAATAAAGGTGGCTCTTAGGGTAGATACAATGTCTGATGTCAAAGGGGAAAAAGCAAACAGGAACAGAAAAATTTTATGTCAGATCTTAGCTGAGCAGGACAGAAAGCTATAGGCTGAAGCTGCAGCAAGGAAGGTTCAAATTAGATAGCGTGAAATCTTAATACTACAGAAAATGGACCACCACAATAGATTGTTTGGAAAAATTACCATCACAGGAAGTCTTTAAGGCAGAGCAAGACTGGTGAAAGAGAAATGTTTAAGGGAGAGCTGATCATGCCTTGGAAAAGGAGAATGGTCTACATGAGGTCTCTGGCTCTCTTTCCACTCACGTTTTCCATTGTCTTGATAGTCTGTCACTTATGCATAGGCTCGCAAGCAGTACAGCTATTGAGCCTCATCTTGTTAGAGAACATGGCTAGAAATAAAAGCTGAAGGTTTGAATAGTGTGTCATCTTCCCTCTATAGTGCTCAGATCTGCTCCTCCTTTACAGCCTGATTTTTGGCAAATAATTAAAATCAGGTTGTTTGGGAGTTTGGTATTTGAGCTATGGATAGCTTTTATCCAAAAGCAAGAATGAAACAATAAATACATCTGGTAAACAATACAAAAAGTGATTCTGAATATCTTTGTGCTTTGGATGCAAGGAATCCTGTTTTGTAGTCATGAAGGGAATTGTTATTTGCTGCTAAGTTTAAAGATTTTCAGTTATGTTGTTCCCAGAACATATATTAGTTCAAATACAAATAATATTTAATGTGTTGGGGTTTTTTTGAGGGAAATTGTATTGTTTTTTAGTGTCCAATTATTATTCATAGCCTTGCCAGGCATTCAATTAAGAAGCAAGAGTCATACAATGTAGTTCATATGACTTTGCTACCTGCCATGAACAATAGTTACCGAAGAGCAAATAGCTGAAGCAATCATTTGCATGAATCCTGTAGAATGAAATGTATGCACGTTTGAAAATAATTAAGGCAACTACAAACACAGGTATAAGTTTACAAATAGTTCACAAGCACAAAAACCACATGTCTTTTAAGACAAATTAATTAATCAGAGAGCCAGTCCTCACTGTGACCAAATTAGTCAAAAAATCTTTTGCTGAGGTGAAACCATAAGTCTGCTTTTTTGCATGTTCTATCAGCTCAGTGGAACAAGAGGGAGCACAGACAGCATTAAAGGTGTACAGGAGGAAGGAAGATATTGTCTTCACCTATCCTGATTTGAATGTGACTGCTGCTTTGGTTTTCATCCTCCAATTATCAGAAAAGATCACACAGAAACTAAGAGGCGATGGAACATCTTTAAGCCAGGTGCTGCCACTTATCAGCTCTAGTATCTCTTTTTTTGCTCCCACACTAATGAAAAATAATTTCAAAAGAAATGAAGATCCTGTTTCAATAAGATTGGGGAAAAGATGTAACCTAAAAGCTGTCTACAGACTCAGGAATAAGTGAAATGTTTTGACAGGGAAAAATATGTGTTGGCAACATTGCTCGACTCAGATTTCAAAAGTAAAATTGAAACCATACTTCTACAGGGTGCAGACGCTGACAACTGGAAGCCTGTTCTGCAATATATAGGAGTTCAGAATATGCCAGCCAGCTCCTCCTCTCCCGACTTTCTTTCATGTACAGGACAAATACATTTCAGGGAGAAGAACAATCTGACTTGGTAAATTCTTGAAAATGAACAAATAAAATCCAAATCAGGCTTTCATCTGACTGCAGAAGGTTCAGAGAATACACAGAGCATCTGTATCTAACTTTATGAAACTGCAAGGAAAACTATATGCTTCAGACTTCTATGGGTAATCCACAGAATCTGGGCTGAGCCCATGTTTGTGTGGTGTCAGCCTACATGAGGTGAAAAACTGGACCCAGGAAAGTCACATCTGAAGAATACAGACATCAGTTTTAAGGAAGATGGCTTCAATTTTCAAATTTAAGAAGAATTTTAAGGTTGTGAAGATAGGTTTTGTGAATTTACTAGACCAGTTTGAACAACAGCTATGGAACATGCAGCTCCCGAATTCGCATGGTCAGGGAAGCACCAACACTTAAGACTAATAAAAAGTCCCAGAAAACAAACATTTCAAATTAATTTTGTGTGTTGTGTTCTTAATTTCTTGGTCATGGTCACAGCAAGATGACCATGCACCACCTGTCATTGTGCAATCAGTAAGTAGTTTTGGACCAGAAATTGTGAAGGACAAAGGCAGGCAAGTACTTCACTGGATCATTCAAAAATAAAATCTAAAAGAAAGGCAAATAATTGTCTCTCAGTCTCCTTCTGTTTTTTCATATGAGATCTAGAGAAAAAACAAAGATTCCTTTTCTTGAAACCTATTTCGAGCAAAAACATTAAAAAAGTCTAGAATATTGATTTTTCTCTTTCCTTTTGCACAGATATTAGTTGTTTCACTGTCTTTCCCTTGATTTTTTTCATTTTCCTCCTTCAACATTATACAAGCTCATATGAGGTCAAACTCCTTAAGGAATTTGTTCTACAACCTTCCTCTAAAGTTTCCCAACTCTATATATTAACTTTCTGCTGACATCTGAAGCTTTGTTTCTCAGGGCACTTGGCAGAGGAGGGAGCATATGTCTGAATCTTTTTTCAAAGAATCCATTCTGCAGATTCTGTTCCCGAAGAAGTGTATTTATGAGAGATACTTCAGCACTTCTTGGTTTGGTTCACAACACAGATACTGCTGTAGGATGTCTCCTGACTGCTTTTTGGTGCTGCAGTGCGCAGGAAGTTTGTACGCATGTATGGTTCTTCACAAAGTATTAACTTGACATGAGAATTAAAATGATGTGGGTCCATGTGCTGGTCCTGTTAGACTCAGACATCCTCAGTAACCATGGGTGATGCTCCTTTCTATCTTTCATAAAGACAGGGCAGCGTAGAGTACCCTCCTTTCTGCTCCAGTCAAGTCCAGATAGGCTTTGTCCTAGAAGAGCAGGCATGGAGAGGCTCTGGCTTTGCCTCCTGCAAAGGAGGCAAAAAAGTTTCCTGGGAGACAGCAATTAGCCACAGCACCTTCTTCTTCATGTAAGCCATCACAAAGTCAAGAATATCCTTTAGTGTGACCCCAGTAAATAAAGTGGTGTCATACAGCAACACCCTGAAATGCTGAGAGATCAGTTTGTAGGTGCAGTAATGGATGTGCTTAGAAATGCACTCATGTGAAACTGCAGCCTAGGGGGTAACTGTGTTGACATATTTCACACACTCTTTCTCTTGCTTAAATTTCTCCCGTGGTTTTGTGGAGCTGGGATAGGTACAGAGCATTTCACCTTTGTTCTTACACTCTGCATTCAAATTTGGTTAATAAAGTGGATTTCAAGCGCATCATAAGCCTTACATTGATTAACCACCTAAAAATGGAAACTAAAAGCCTGTGGGAACTGGCAGAACAGAAGAGAAGGATGTAAAAGTAGGGAGAAGAAAATGAGAAAACACAGAGCAAATGGAAAGTAGCGAAGAGTCAGAAATGAATGAGAATTTCCTTCTACTCATTTTAAAGGTCATTTCCTCCCTCTGGCTGGCTTCTATAACAATAGTAATATACACTACCAACACCAACACTTCAGGGGTTATTTTTTAACCTGCTGAAAGGATAGAAACAGTTTTGGCTGAAAATATTAAAACATTTCAGGCAAAAAAAAAAAAAATCCCAGAAAACACTGAAAATTGCCTACCATTGCGCTAGTTGCAACAGTCTTTCTCTTTCACTTCCTCACGCTTAATGTTCAAGATTTCTGTGGCTGAATAGGTCCCTGGATAACAAGTAGGGATGTGTGAGGGATGGTTAAGAAAACTAAAAGTAGGGATAGAGGGGAAAAAGAAGTATGAAGGAAGGCAAGGAATAAGGATGGAAAGAACTGAAAGAGAGAAAGTGTAGAGAGATAAAAAGATCAAAAGATAAATCGTAAAGAACTTGGCTTTCATTTGCACTGAATCCTTTGTACAAACTTGACAGTGAAAAGTTGCTCTTGTGCTTTTTTACCTCTATTTCAATAAATTTAAATTGCAGATAGACCTTTCTGATTCAGATCTGCAAGGAAAGAGAAGGAAGAAAATAGAATTAGAAAAAAGGAAGCAGGAGAAAAAGGTAACTCAGGCTGAAATGGGAGGGTGGAGGAATCTGAAAAAGTTCTTATGAACTTCAGGTTTTTCCTTTTCAGTTGTGACTTGCACCTTTTAATAGTTTTCTAAATTTCAGTGTGATTCAGCCAACATTTTGAAAATTTTTTCCCAAACTGAGCTATTGAAAAATGTCACTGATGCTGCCAGCTTTCAGTCGTTCCTACCTGAAATATAAAAACAAAAATGTAATTGAAAGGGAGAGGGTACGATTTAAAGAAGTATCAAGTTTTAGGAAACAGAAGGGGAAGGAGAACAGTGAAAAGTAAGTGAGATTGGTACATTGGAAAGACACTAATTAGTAATAATAATAATACTACTACCACCACTAATGATAACAGCTAATCACTGAATTCAAGATTTTCAAAAGGGGATGGCAGCTTATGACAAAATCAAAAGCTTACAGTTCACTAAAGGAAAAATCATATGAGTGTTTTTTATAGAAAATGTGAAAAATGGACAGAAATGAAATTAAAAAAAGATGTTACAGTGAAAGCTATCAAAATAACTGTGTATTTTTCAGTTTTCTGGCTGCAATGAAGACAATATTTTGGATCCAAATAAACATTTTTTTGAACTCAAATGAAATGTTTTATTTCACTTTGATGTCCTTTGTTTACTTGCAAAATAGTTCTAATGTAGATTTAGAGATATTTGTAAGAGAATAACATGATTTAAAGTTTTTAAAATGTCAAAATAAGCTATTTAGACTGTTTTGCAACTCTCTTGCAGGGTTATTTTTCTCCATGTTGAATCATCTCCATGAATTTGACACTATTTACAAATAGTTACAGACATTCTTGTTTTGCATTTCCTGATTTGTAAACCAGACGACCTTTTCTGACAGGCACTGTGTACAAAGTAAGGGATTGCTTTTAGATTCCATTTTGTAGCCTTTTACTTTTCTTTTTCATCTATCTACTGGAAGTATCTGGAAGCCCAAAAAATTTCTAGATTTTACCTTTTTGTTCAAGAGGCTTCCAGAATCCCAGCTCTTTCTCCTCTGAACAGCCCAACATAGGCTGAGTGCAGCGTCATGTCCTAGTGTCTGAGAAGACCAACACCCTCTGCTCCAAGGATGCCCTCATGGTCTTCTGCCCTGGCTGGACACTAGCTGCATGTGAAATGGCTCTGACAAAAGTTTATTTGATCTGGCTGAGAGCAGCACTAATCTTCATTTCTCAGATTTGCTTTTGGAAGCAGCCAGACCACATCTGCTCTATGCAGCGCCAAAGATAGCTTGCAGCTGCCTGCAGAGGATCAGGTGAACATACTTTCTTAACCCTCCTCTGGTGAATGAGGATGAGGAAGCAGGTACCATTAGTAAACCAGATTTTATTCCAGTTCTTAAACAGAGAAAAAGATCCTCTGAACAGGCATGAGCAGCAGATGTGATGATCATGGGTGCCTTGGGATCCAGGGAGATATTCTGCCTTACTAGAAGCCTGTGATTCTCTAGGAGCTGGCTCTGTTCCACTAGTTGTATCCCTGTCCAACTGATACAACTGATAAACTGTATTGATATAATTCCCTCTGCTCTTTGTCAGGAGATATCAAAGCTGTTAGCAGTAGAAGTATCATCATTTCAAGTTCATGGAGACAGAGCCTCCAAGAAGAAAATTGACTTGACAATTTTGGCAGAACTGGAAACTGAGCTTGTGAGTCCCTATGGCGCCCTAACCACCAGCTAGCCTTTTTAGCTCTGCTACGGACTATTGTGGTGTTATTATTGCCGCACTCAGCTATATCTTATATAGAATATTTTGTGACCTAATGAATGGTTTGAACATGTCTATCAGTTTTCAGGTTTTAGGGCAATTGCTGCTTTAAAATGAAGAACGTATTTCAGGTTTTTAAACAAGATAGGCTCAAGTTTTATTTCCGACCAGCTTTATGCCAACTTGCATTGACTTTTGTAAAGTAACTCATGATTTACTATGGAAAGAATGGGAACAGGATCAAACCTACTGGGTGAATGGTTTTTAAATTGCTTGCTTTTCCTTCCTTGTCTTTCAGTTCCTATTTTGTTAACCTCATGTTTTAAAGTAACTGTATGTTATATTTTCTGAAATCCACTACGGGATATATTATACTCTGAATGCATACGCATAGCTTTTCCTAATACTAGTGGAAGTCGTGAACATGTACTGAATAATACAATGCAGTGTGCATAAATCCCACAGGGAATCCAAGTCCTGACTACAAGAAAAAGAAATCACAGCTTTTCAAAATGCCAATTGTAACATTGCAATGAGTTCCAGGCACATGTTTGCCAATAATGAATGGAGGGGTGCAGATACAATATTGGAACTGTCTCCTGCAGAGTGGTATCATATATAATCATACATACTGTCAGCTTGCTTGATTATCTTCAGGATTGCAACCAGCTCACTCAAAAGCAGAAGAGAATTTCTTATGTCCCCTAAATATAATTTTCATGAGAGATGTATAGAAGAAATTTAATCAGTGATTACAGCAAGGCAACAAAAGCTCCGGTATCTATATTTGCATAATAAACACACCTTTGTGAATTCCTTTTAGGAAGATAATGGCACATTCAGATATGTTCACTCCCTTAAGAGAGAAAAAAAATATTTACAGTCTTAAATATTTATTCTATCATTTTAATTCATTGCCACAGTGTTTCATTTAACATACAGAAGCCGCACTAATTAACTTAATTTTGTAAAATCCACAATCACAATTCAATCATTAATCAATATATCAGAACCTCACTCCATTAGCTGTTGTTTGTAACAGGGCATCTCAATTGATCAGGCTGTAGGTTTTTTATGGGTCTTGTTTTATAAATTGAACCTAGTCAAGTAAACATAACAGTTGGTAATAGTCTTCATAGCAGCTGTCAAAATGACTTATTGTTTTTCCCATCCTGCATTCCTTCAGAATTAATAATACCTCTGTGCCCTTTATAACACATTATTAAAGCTATAAAAGTTCTCCATGTTTAATGAGTGGATGTTTCATTATATGTATGGTTTGCTTGACAGACTGAAAATTTTTCTAATCTGTTTCTCTTTTCCTCTTGATTGAAGAATTGTAAATATGCAATTAGCAGCTGGAGTAGAAGTAAAAGCAGAAAATGTCAACTGTCAAGTAGCTCCATTGAAAGACACATGATGCTTCAAGCTATGACAAAAAGACAAAAGCATCTACCAACAAGGATGAAGGTTGCAAAATCTCTGTTTAAACATTCCATTAATCTTTTCCATGAAATAAATATAGTCAATACATCTAGAAATGAGGAATCCACTATCAAAACTGCAGTTTGCTTTTGTAATAAAGCTCTGTGTGGTAATCTTATACTCCATTGCCAGTAGACATTCTGAATCCTATCAGTGTTATAATTCATAACATACAGTCCCTTATGTAACATATGGTTGGCCCTACCACAGTAACATTATCGATTTCCCAAGAATATACATGTGAAAACAGCACAATGCATCACCGTCCTCTAGAGTATATTTCTCTTCTAGACCAAAACTTCTAGTATGGCTTTCAATCAGTAGATTTCCTTAAAGTCCTCTGTGTGAAAACCTGGATATGCCTTGGCTCTCACATGCAATGACTGACTGTACTTTAATCCAGTACTGTGGGAAGGGAATGCTGAAAGGAAGCAAGAGGGACATATAGAGATATGTGCTCTCGCTGACAAGCCAAGAAAAACTGTTTGCTGCAACGTTATATTTTAAAGCCCTACAAAAGCTGTAAATAATTACAGGAGACTGAATTCTCTAGAATCCTGGTTATCCAGATCAGTAAGAGTGGTTTATGATGAGACACAATGAACAGAATAAGGCTGGGTTTAACCTACAAAATTAAAGACTAATGCCAAACCAAGCTATGAAGAAGTATGAACTTTGCCTGGACAGCTGCCCTGTTAGATTGTCATATTAGCCAGGACTGATCTTCATGTGTTTTCTCAGCAGCAGCTACCATAAAGGTCCTCAGGGTTTAATGCTGAGAAACAAATGATTGTTCAGTGCATGGCTAAACAATAATGGCTCGTGAGAATAATCTGCCTACTAACAATTACAAAAGCTTTTGGTGGCTTTCCAGTCAAGAGCTTAGTGATTAAGTCCCTTTCCCCATCTTCACTTATTTTCTCGTAAGTCTTTTAAAAAGCAAGTGCTTCTATTATCTTACATAGCGGATTTCTATATTCTACTGGTCATACATATTAAGGTTTATCCCAAGTTTTCACAGTAATTGACGTTTTAGTTTTGCTTGTCATATACTTGCTAACATGCCTGTTATGTGTTAGGTATATCATCTAAAAATGGAATTTATATTCTTTCATCCGATAGGGTGACACATAGAGAAATATCTCAAGAAGTATTTGCATAGGATTAGACAGCTTTGCTATTGATTAAAACAAAAACGGGTCCACTGATGTTGTCCCCATTTTGTTAAAAATAAATTTTATTCCTGGAAATCCCACATACAATTTTTTAGTGATTCAGCTGTTTCACAAAGGTGGGACAAATGAACCTCCTGAGCAGTCTCATGTGCCACAGTCTCCCAGGGGATGGGACTCCAGCCTCCCTGAGGCACATCTGCAGGAAGCAGAAGGATACTGCTGCTCTGCTCCCGGAGTGCTTCACTAGGTCGATCACAGCTTCTGACAGAGCTCCCTGGAAATAGATATGTTGGTTTATAGTCTACTTCTTCTGGAGCACGTGATAGATGACACAACAGAGAATCGACTTTGGAAAATACTTTTTTTTTAAAGCAGCAAAACCCAGAGCAATGAAAAGTTTCTTGACCCATGTAAAGCTCAAAATACCTGTTGTAAAGTGTTTTATTTTCCTCATCTTGTTCAAACTCTCAGTAGCAGGAATCTGGTTTGATATACTAGTTACCACTAATCAAAACACAGTCTTATGGTTAATTTTATGACACACTGGTAAAGAAATAAAATTGGGCAGAACTGCAGTCTTATTGGGGCCAAATTACTCAGAGAAAACCTGGATAGTAAGGATGACATCCAGAGGGACCTTGGCATGCTTGAGGGGTGAGTTCAACAAAAGTGAAGTGCAAGGTCCTACACCTGGGTAGGAGCAGTCTCAGGCACAGCTACAGGTTGGGCAGAGAAGAGATTCAGAGCAGCCCTGCAGAGAAGCCATATCCTGGGCTGCATCAAAAGGAGCGTGACCAGCAGGTTGAAGGAGATGCTCCTGCCCCTCTACTCTGCTCTTTTGAGACCTCACTTGGAGTATTGTGTGCAGTTCTGGTGTCCTCAGCATAAAAAGGACATGGAACTGTTGGAACAAGTGCAGAGGAAGGCCATGAGGATGATCAGGGGACTGGAGCTCCTCCTGTATGAAGACAGACTGAGAAAGTTTGGGCTATTCAGCCTGGAGAAGACAAGGCTGCATGAAGACCTCATGGCAGCCTTCCAGTATCTGAAAGGGGCCTATAAGGTTGCTGGAGAGGAACTCTTCATTAGGGACTATAGTGATAGGACAAGGGGTAATGGGTTTAAAATTAAACAGGGGAAGTTCAGGTTAGACATAAGGAAGAAGTTCTTTACCGTAAGGGTGGTGAGGCATTGGAACAGGTCACCCAAAGAAGTGGTAAATGCTCCATCCCTAGCGATGTCCAAGGCCAGGCTGGACACAGCTTTAGGAGACATGATTTAGTGCAAGGTATCCCTGCCCATGGCAGGGGGATTGGAACTAGGTGATCTTAAGGTCCTTTCCAACCCTAACTATTCTACAATTCTATGAAGACAATCAAACTGGAACATGCTGGCAGGGGCTGGCAGGGTTTAGCTAGGAGCAGGAGCCAGGTGCCAGCAGCCAAGTGCCATGACAAGGCTCGCTGAGGCAGTGGTCTTACTAGCATGGACACCATGCCATCACCTGAGACAGGCAGATCTGGGGATGGCAACCAGGGTCCCCTCAGTAGAGACTAGAGGTCACAGCTAGAGCCGGGGTTATCCTGCTTCCTTCATCAGGTGGCTATTGAACCAGAAAGAGGAAAGGTCACTGGCTTTACACCTTGCGTGAGCTAAGCAGAAAATAACATAGTTTATATAAAACAGGAGAATTAATCAAAGCCTATAAAGGCAGTTCTAAGTTTCAGCAGGGAAAACTTTTGCAAGTTAGTTAACAAAGTCTGCTGAACTGGGGAGTCCAGGAATGCGCATGCAGAGAGATCAGTGTTTCTTTAGGTCAAGATGCTAAAATATTAGGGTTTCCCTCCATATGATGGGGGGAACAAGAGGGATTACTCATCTGATCTGGTAAATGATCACCTGGGAAGGTTATTAGTAATAAGGAGAAATCATGCAAGAGGTGAAAAAGGCCTGAAGCAAAGGTCAAAACAGAGATCAAAAAATATAGGCCTTTAACGAGAAATTCCACAAGCTGACTTGCTTTCTAAACAAGTAGCAAAAATTCTGTATATGTACAGCTAAAAATCCCAAATAAAAAAAGACAAAGGGTGACTACTTTGCAAGAGTTCGCTAGAGATTAAATATCTAACTATACCCTGAAAGCTAACTGAACAGCTCAAACTGCTCCTCAGTAAGAATTATACTATTTACTCTAAGGATATACTTATTGATAATAAATATCCCCTTAGCTGCCACAATTTCAAATCAGACAGTGACACTAATTTCTGTGCTTCAAGGTGTAAGTCTACTGTTAGTTATTAAAGGTAAGGAGGAAATCCAGTGGTGATAGGTAAATTATTCTCCATTTACCTCTTCTTTTTGCTGCTTGTTGCAAAGTGTCTGATACTGGCCCATCTCACAACCAAACCCAGATATACTTCAAATTGGTGTAGCAAATCCCACATATAACTTAATTATGTTGTTTAGCATTACTTAAGCAGACCTGTTAAGCATGCAAGTAAAACACCTCTTGTCTGAGAAACAATTGTAAATTTGACATAGTCTATAGACAGATAGGAGTTATTTGCGTGCAAAACTATCCTCTTCATAGCCCAGGACTTTTATTTTTAAAGACAGATTTCTGTTCCAGAATGGAAGACTGGATTGGAAAGTTGCTCCACTCTCCACAGTTCATATTGTCTGTTTCCTTAAAGAAAAGAGAAAAGTCTGCAGAGGAATCCAAGTTCCACCAAATTCTCTGAAGATTGTATTCTCCATCAATCAGTCTCTTGCACATGACACGTGATTCTGATGAGCTATTTTGGAATTGTTTCTAGGATCTCATTTTAAAACACCAAGTGAACAAATGGGCCAAAATGAGAAGTCTAAAATTATACTGGAAAGGATATTATTTTGTCTTTCAATGCGGTTTTTCTTCTCAGGATCTCAGGGAAGGGACACTGTAGCTAAGTATCTGAGCAGACGTCACAGCCTTAGCTCTGCTGTATGACTGCCATTCTGGGGATAGGTAGGCTGGGCTGTGGATCCCTCCCTTCTCCAAAGCACCATTTCCTCTGACCCTGCTCCTTCTGTGCTACTAAGGCATATCCACGATGTATCTCCTCTCCTTCTGCCGGGATTCAGACAAGCAGAGAAGGACTGGTACACAGAGGGGCTCAGAAAAAAAGTTATTTCCATGCTGCAGAAAATTTGTTCAAGAATTAAAAGTCTTCAAGGTTGGATTTCAAAATTCTGAAGTCATTCCTCAGAGAAAGAGGTAACTGCTCAGGAAGAAAAAAATGGGCTTTTTTGTTTGTTCATTTTGTGGGTTTGTTTTTTTTTTTTTCTAAAAGAGCAGCCATTATTTCAATCTACTGAATTTGTTTTTTGCATCACTTTATCAGTACAATGAGGTATAGGAGGTGATCCTTGTCTCCACCTCAGATAAAAAAATCTATGCAAAAATTCCTTCTCGACAGCCCCTCCATCTTTTTTCTTTTCATCTCCATTCATTTTCTCTCCCTCCCCTCCCCAAAGATGGAGGTAGTTTTCCCCACCTAATCAATCACATTTGAATAAGCAATTTTAAGGGCATTTAATTTAAAACTGTGTTAGACAATCTTGCTTAAACCAGGGGAAACAAATGTACAGGACTGCAAGAAGGACATAATTGAAACTAGAAAAGAAAAACAATGTGATTATAGGATTCCAGAATGCCTGACTACCAAAGATATGAAGGTGAAACAAAATGCCTTTTGTTTGACTCTATTGAGTGTTGCTGCCAACATTGCCAGAACCCCCATTATTATTCATAAACAGAATTCTCCAGAACACCATATAACTGTCATACAAGCAATATGGATGGTATTGTGTCACAAGCAATTTTCTTTTTTTTTTTTCTATAACAGCTTGGCACAACCTTTCTTTGTCCTTGGCACTGATGCCCATTTTCCTACAAATACAAGTGGAAAAAAACCCAAAGCCAACACCTGTAGCCACTCATATGCTGAGCTTTCACAGCTGCAAAACCCACGTGCCAATCTCCAGAAAACATCTTTTCCAGGAGTGGCTGTGAGTTTGGGGCTCATGGTTCCCAACTGACTCCTTTGTTGATGGTTAATCCAGTGCTCATGTGGCACCACCATCAAAGGCAAACACTGCTCATGTGTTGATAACCTTAGTACTCAACTATCTAAATTCATCAACCTATGTACTTTGCAAGAGGGAGAGTCATTAACTATTAAAAAGGACTTAAATCAAATCCTGCCCAACTTTCTGAAAAGAATTCAAAATCTTTAGGAAATGGATGACAGTCAGTGACAAGTCCAAAACCATATGAACCTTCTGTCTGACACTTATTGAAGTGTTGGCAGTCCAAGCCAGATGAGATTGTATTATATTTAATGCAGATGTGTCTTTCACTTTAAAATAAACAGCTGCTTTTAATTTAAATTTAATTTAAAATGGAGTCAGAAATTATCAAATGCCATTCCCCATTCATATCCAGCCCCCACAGAAAGCAGTATTAGATAAAACCCATGAGAGGTGATGCTCTTTGCTAATGCTTGTTGCATATGGGGAATGTAAGGAAAAGTGAGACTGGTAGATAAGGAATCAGGACACAGTGAGAAAAGGCTATATTTGAAGCTAAACTTTCATAGGATGATGATCAAAGTCTATGCAAGCTTGTAGAGAATAAGATCAAAGGTTTATCGAGTCTGTCTGTAGCAAAGGGTCAGATACTCTGACATGACTAAAAATCAGAGTTTGTGTGGGGGGGATCATTCTCCTTCCTAGTTTGCAAGAATTCAGATTTATCATCATCTTGGGCCAAAGAACCACCCAGGACATTGTGCTTAATCTTGTCATTAACTGGCAGTAGAAATACTGCAGGATTTGTTATATGAGTTGATTTATGATAAAGCGCTCAGATTTATGGCCCACAGTTTTAAGCTTTCTTTAAATCTTGAGATTTTTCCCTATGACCTGCAACTCTAGGCCTTCCTATGATGATCTGTTAAAAATAAGGCAATAAGAACAACAGCTACAGATCATTACCCCGCATATTACCCTGCAAAAGGAGCTGATCTCTACTCTGCCGTACTGTTGTCTTCTTTGTCCCATGTACTGTTTACTTCGATTACAAATGTTTAATACCAAAGACATTTCATTTTCTGTTGTATACATAACCCACTTCTGTCAATATGCATGAAATAATAGCTGAAAAAGAACAAGGAGCCCAAATTCCACTTCAGTTCTTTGTTCAAAGATTAAAAAGAGATCAGTTAAAACCCGTGACTGATCTCTCTGATACACCAAAGCAGATATATCTGGATCCAGGGTTTTAATTCTATATAATTTAATCTGCTTTCCTTTTTCCACATTTCAGGATGCAGTCTTATTCTGATTTGTATTTACACACTGGAAAATAATATAATTAAATGCTTGCTGAAGTAACACTTGATATTTACAGAGCTGTTTTATCAAGGCAGTCTTAAAAATATGCCACCAATTTTTCTGATAGGTGATGTATGCTAAATAAATGAAACTTTACTCATCCTACTAAATAAAGGAAAAATACAAAATTTTTCAAATAGTGGGTGTTGAGAGTGAAAATATAGATAATCCATCAAAACAAAACCAAAACCATTTGGTTTTGCCATTAATAGAATGCAGGCATTGTAGTAAAATGAGTGAAGTGGAAAAAATTCACTCACTTCTTTGTACAAATGAACACTGAACAGAACCAAGCATAAAGTTACACAAAGTGTTAATCATAAACACTTTGCTTTATGACAAAATTCCATGAATCTGGGAAAAATATTTTGGTTTTAATCTTTGCTGTTCCTGTGTTCACCTTACGTGGTAAAACTGATGGTAAAAGGAGCAGTACTATTGAGACTATGGAAAAATATTTTCAGTTCACTGCTAGCAGAGTGATGAAAGTAAAATTGTCAATAAAGACTAGAAGCTTTAAGCTTAAAGGTTTCAGAGAAAACTAATAGTCTTTGGCCTATGCAGCTAATTGCTGTTGAACTTCAATGGAAGCTGTGCACTATTTAAAGTCAGTTTTGCATTTGCAAAATACTTTTTTTTTTCTGCTAGAAGCTTTTTCTACTGCTAAAATTACGATGCTTCTGAATGCAAATCTTTGAGCAGAGAAGTTAACTTTTATATTTGCCTTAAAATCTGTGTTTTCTCAGAGAAATTATAACATTTTACCTTGGAACAAACCTGGAAAATACACGCCAAAAACATTAGAAACTTTATATAAATATTTGCAGAGTAAAAAGAAGTTACTGTCATAGTAACTTGGGCCCCAAATTTGCAGACCTACTTATACTGATATAACCCAGAGACACTCCATTCTTTGCCAGGTAATGCATGACAGTGCTGAAATGCAAGACCAGAATTTAGCCCAGGGGCCTCGAATTCATTTTTAATACTAAATCAACCTTTAAAAATCTCATGGAGGGGAAGCTAAGTATAGCTCAACTGAAGTTGCATTTTGCATTTCATACAAACTTGCTTTAAACAAGTCAGAGCAAGCAATGTGTCTGTTGAATAAGTTACTTTAAACTTTGGTACATCTTAAGACTGACTGATATGCAAGGAGAGGTTTTGGCACTTTGGTGGAAGCTTATTCTTTATATAAGATGAGGAGTATTCAAGTGTAGAAAATTCTATTCATCTATTGTACTCCCAAACCCAGGAAGTAGTTGCTGATAATGATTTTAGATGAGGCTTTATGAGCCTCATTTTACAACTATTCTGCATTCATAAACAACGGCCACAGAATGAACAGCAGTGAAAGCTGGAAGAAAAGAAAATATTGCTGAATCTTCAAATTCTTTAATAGTTGGAAGGAGAAAAAATTGAAAAAGTGGTTCTGCCTTGACAGCAGTAGAATAATTTCTTTTGAAGAGAGCAAACCCCTTCAGAAATAATAAAAACAAACCCACAAACAAAGCACAGACTCTTTGTGACCTGATTAGGAAGCAGCCTGTACTTACCTACACTCCAGCTTTCACAAAGATAAGAGTTTCAGCCTTCATGGACTGACAGAGTCTGATGGTCCAGAAAGGAGCCTGAACAAGTTGTATACAGAATCTGGAATGCAGCAAGTTTAACATTAATAAAATGAATCCTTTTCACTGAATATACAATTGGCCCTTTGAACTCATTGACGCATATTTTTTTGCAAGGCTTGCAAAGACCCACATAAGGCTGAGCATGTAACAACACTGGAGTACAAAGCTACCAAAGCCAAGATTTAAAAAAACAAAGTAGTCCAAACCCTCAATCATTCATGTAGGATTAATTAAGAAACTCTACTTGCTACCTGATTACTTCCCAACAGTTTAGTTCAGGACTTTATGTGTTTATCTATGAATCAGCTGAAAGATCTGATATGGTTACAACTAGAAAAAGGAAATTGGATAGTAGGGCTAGTGATAGGGTTCTGTGCAGCAGTACCTTTATTTCTGGGTTCTTGTTTTGCATCTGAGCAGCATTCATGATGCAGTTCATACAGGCATTTCACTTGGATGCCTTGAATCACCATTTGAAGCCTCTCTAGACTCAAATCAGATGTCTGGAGTTGGGCATTGCACTACACATGTTAAAACTTTTTGTATTTCATGATAAAAAAGGGAAATGGACATACTTTTTTCTTTTTTTTTTTTTTTTTCCCCTGGAACATTTAATTTCTGAATTGAAAATAAAGAAGGCTAAGCTGACTAGTATCCTGTCTTGCTTTCTGGTGAGAAAACTTTGGATCAAACTAAAAGTGAGACATGAAGTTTAAATTAGACGCAGAGACACCAGAGCTAGAAAAATCCAGTCACTACAGTAATGATTTGACTTGATATAATGTGTTTTCAAGTTTACAGCCGTGGGATTTCCACTTCAAAATAATGAGAAAGAAAGTGGATGCAAAGAAATTTAACTGTAGAAAGCTGCCAGAAGAGCTACAGTCTGATGGTGCTTTCCCCAGAGATAGTGCTCGTATCATAGTGAAAATATAAAGAAGCAGTCCCATAAATGTCAGCAAGGCCAGATACCATTAGATTTATACCAAGAGACAAAGCTGTTTTCCATTTAATTCAGAATTGAATTCAAAAGCAGCCAATTTAGATCTTTGATTTGAAGTGTTCTTTCAACGTCAAATCCCATTAGAAAATTAAGAGCTGATTCTCATCTGTATGAGAATATAAATGAGAATGCACATTTGCAAAGGAGACACTAAATGTATGACAAAACTAAGGTTTGGGACTTTCTTTTGTTTTTACTCATCTAGAGCAATCTGAATTGGACTTCACAGGGATGAGAATCATACCCCTGAAAAGCCTGAAATAGTCAGGAGCAGGAGCTTGGATGTATACCGTGGAACTAAAGCAAACTGAGTTGGTAGCTTGGCTGCTACCTCACGCTGTTCCAGTAACAAGTACTAGGTAAAAACATGCATCTCACACTTTCTCTTAACAAGGATTTCCCTATTTTAGCAAGACAACAATCAACAGGAAACCTGACAGACACTTGCAGCAGAAACCTGAGGAAAAACTCAGGAGCAAAAGAGCTTCTGGACAGACTTGTTCAAGAAGAGGCTTCAAACAAGGAAGAAATAGATTGGCTCCCCTTCCTTCATCCCTGCTATCCACAGAGAACTTGAACCTGAATAAACAGATGGCACCATAGAAATGCAAGTTCTAATCTGAACTGTAAGCAAACTGCAGACTGCTTACTTCCCTTCCCAGCCTCAGTGGCTACCCTTGTGTCAAAAAGGATACCAATGATGAAAACAGATGAAAAGAAATCTCACTGTATTAAAAACTTCTGCTCTGCTAGTGCCATATTAATTGTTCTGGGTGTCATTCATCCCTTTTTGAAATTTTCTGCATCTTTTGGCAGTTCGATAGCATTTCAGTGGAAGTGTAATCTCCCACTCAAATTATGTCACACATACACATGAAGTACAGCAGTGGGGAAATGCAAAAAAATATACTGCCTCTGGTAGCTGGTACTGCGTGTATAATTATTTACAATGAATAAGCAATTTCCTTCAGGCGGACGTGCAGAAAGCTTCTTACATTTGTGAAGAGAAAGGCAGTGATCTTTGTTGCTAGTATGAGTAGTAGTTTCTTTACCTAACGTAAGAAATTAGACCAGCAGTGGAGAACTAAACAGAACAAGATAAAATAATATATTCTATGTTAACATTTTTCTAGGGGTTTTAGAAGTAAGAAATGCAACCTTTTCTTTTATGTGTAGTTTGTTTTATCTCTGCTTGTGAATACAGTGTTTTAGAACTCATCTTTTTATAGGAAACATCATTTAGTGATTAGGGTAAAACTAATTTGGCAGAACCAGGAGATCCATGATAGGGTACTTCCACAGGACCAGGCTTTATGATTTGCTTCTTGTCTACAGCAGACCAAACTGTAATCACAAATCTGAGACCTTCCAAACATCTAGAAAACTGTTCTGAGGATTGAAATCACTATCAGAGAAAGCTCTCTGTAACTAGCAGCTAAATTCACCTCTGTTGTAACTTTGTTGGAGTCACTCAATCATATCTGATTGCTTATACAAAGCAGATAGTGTAGCTAAAGGCGATTTAAGGGCATAGAGAACAGTTCTTGGTAGAGAACGGGAGAAGCTGAAGAGAGAAACTGAATATGAGAAACTTATTTTCTGGATGCTAGATTCTCCTCAGGGGAAAAAGAAAGTGCTATTATTTTGCCATATACTCAATACTGTCTAGTATTTTACTTAGTTTCAACACAAAATTAAATTTATTGTCTGAAAGTAAAATATTACAAAGTAAACCAATATTCTCTTTGTCTGATGCTACCTCTACCCTTTTAGTTTGTCATTCTTTTATCTATCTTCTTAGAGATGCTTGAGTTCATAGTCGTCAAAAGAACATGATGAAAGGTGGAAGATGAACTGTTTTGCAGGGTTATAAAGAAAACTTGGCTTATTAGGAGCTATTATTTTCTATACTGAAGGCCCCAGTGTGTTTTAGTCCTTGGAGGATCTAATTGATATGTTGCAACCACAACTGTAAGTTGTAGGGGGAAAATCTGACCTCATTGAAGCCTACAGGAAACTCTGAAGAATGTGATGGGGTCATGATTTCATATGTTGTGGCTATCCTATGGCTCTTTGCACTGTATGGAGCTAGGCCATTAATGTAAGGCTACCTCGGACTTTGTAACTTTGCTGTGCTTCAGTTTACCAATGGACCCGTACAGAAACAATCATGCTGTTGCAAAGAGAATATTGAGGTTTTGCTGTAGAAGGATGTTCTTCACTCATTTGCTGATGCCTGTGAGTGTAAACAGGACCTGAATAACACGAGTGTGTGAAATCAGCCAATGTAGAAAGAACCTAATAATAAGTATTTGTTATCAGTTGTAACAAATGTTTCATGCTTATAACTTTGCTAAGTGTGCCAAGCAAACTCCTCTGCAGCATTGCAGTTCTATATGGCTGCTACTCTTCAGCAATGTTCTGCTTTGAAGGATCTGTCCTTTGAATAAGGACAGATCTCACGAAGAGGTGAAATTGCAGGTAAAGAACAAAAATTTACACTGGTACAAAGCAATATTTCATTTTGCCACAGCAAGTACTATGCACTTCATGCTAACAGGAAGTATGTTAAAGGAAAGACAAACAATAAAAATGCTTCTAATGCATTTATTATTGTAAACATACATGCATTATATTCAAACACTCAGTATAACTTACTTACTACCACAGGCCAATTAGATCATCTCCAATCACATGTGGAAAGAGCTCAAGCTAATCTAATTTGCCCAAGAATGCTCCATTTATTCCTGGGTTTCTGGTGTTTTTATACCAGTACATTATGATCACTAAACATGCCCTCCAGTACGGAGCCTCTGCACACTCGGAAATGCAAGTTCAGAGGGCCATCCTTCTAGCAAAACAGTGATAACTGACTGTACTTCTAAATGATGTTTCTTAATGGTCAAGACACATCTGATGTTAAGTAGGGAACACTTGGCTCTGCACCTGAAAAGACTGATGTTAACATTCAATTTCAACTAAAGTCAGAGCTTACTGTTTATCAGAGGAAGAAAAACCCTAACCAACACAACATCCCTAATTTTCTTAGTTCTGCAGCCATGTTAATCTTCTTTGTAGTTGATTGGATGACACAGAAATTTTAGTTCTGCATCACAGATAATCTGAGGCTGTAGTATTATAAAACTTTGCGCAAAAAAGAGAAAACCAGAAAACAGCGCATGAAGAAAAGTCTGCAGCAATATTTGGTGTCTTTATTTTGTTACAAGAAGGGTAAGCTTCACTGTAAAAATGGCAATGAAGAAGACATTGGTGTCATTTTACTACACTGTACTTAAATGCATGTATATTTTATAGTTGAAAATTTTATTATACTTCATAAAAAAATCTGGAAAGTGCTCGTAATTTGGCAGACATGTCTAACTCATAGGAACGGGGTACACATTACTGTGTAACAAGTGAAGGCTTGGGTCTTATGACAGGAAACATTTTGTTTCTTCATGTTTCAAATGGATTGCATTATCTCATTATTTCTATCTAGTGGTACCAGACTCTGTCATATGGATCAAGTTAGCCCTAATAGTCTGTTTTTCCTCCTTATCATCCTCACTAGAACCATTCAATCAGTGCACTCTCACAGTCTGAACCACTAACTTAAAGCTGGGTTCTTTTCTTCTTTCCATTGAATTTGTCTTAATTTAGTACATGTAATACACTGTATTTCAATGTCATTGGGGAGCGTCATAGACATCTAGAAGATTCCTACACAAGTTTGTCTAAATATTTTCTTGGTAAAACCAAGGCTGGAACTGTATCCATCAAACCCAGCAATATTCACTGCCATGTGAGCCTCATTCAAGCAGTATTCTGCAGCTGTAGCTGTAACTGCATTAAGTGTCTTCAATAAAACTGTACTTTTCCCTGGAGTAAAGTAAAACATAATATTTTAGTTATATACTGTATCTCACATGAAATGTAATGATCTGAACTTACAGTATGTTAAAACCCCTTCATCACAGCACAAATTGAACAGTAGGCAAGGTCTAGCGTATGTTACAGGACATTAAAATGAGCATTCAACCAAAAGAAAATCATAAGCTGACTCTGCCATAAATCTTTTGCACCCCTGGTGGCTATTAAAATTCCACCAAAATTCACATGCTAACGATGTGATTCCAATCAATCCAATTTATCAGCCTTGCAGGCTGATTAAAGCTATCACACCATTATGATTTAACTCATTGCTGCTGGATTTTGCAAAGTGCAATACAAAGCAGAAACCTTGGCTTGCTTAACACTGAGAAGTTAATAGGAAACTATAAACTTCAACAAAAATGTTAGGCCAGTTCATAAAAATCTCTGTGTTAGGTAAGGACCAATCCCTTTTTCTCTACATTTTTAAGCATTCATCTGCGCAAGCAGCCAAATAATTTATACTGTAACAGTTTTCAAACACCATACTGTTTAAAACTAGGAGTTTGTTAGCCATCCCACTTCCACTTCTGCTTTGGACTTCAGTCTCCTTTTTAACAAAGCAGGGAGGTGTCCATTTACAAACAGGGAAAAACAGCTCCATTAGTCACAGAAAAGGATTCTTTATGTAGAAAAAAAGCATGCTCCACGCTTTTTCCACATAAAGACGTGATATTCATGTGGAAATGGCCTGAATTACTTTTTATGAATAGGGCCCTTGGTGACTAATTCTTTTCTGGGGAGGGTAACAGGCAAATGTTATCCAGATGCATTCCTCTGGAATTATTCCCAGTTTCTGGAAGTGAAAACTACTGTACCTGTAGTACAATACAGGGCAGTCAGTGAAACTTGATATCAGCATAAATAGTGCAACAGTGTTCCCTTCACTCCTCGTCATTGCTGTAAAAATCTGATCTGTTGTAAACATCTACTAAATGACTTTCCAGTAATTCAGTAATACCTGTACCTATTCACACACAAATCTGTGTATGGGAGGGAAAAGTAACTCTGGGAGATTGTAATCCACCTTAACAACTGAGATAAAGACAGATCTTCCAGCTTTAAAAACTTTCTGATTCTGGCTAACAGAGGGAAATATGAGAAAACAAATGTTTACTTATTCTATTTTAGTGGTTTTTAGGTTGGAATTGCTGTACTCATCCTGCTAAGGAAAGATCAGTGCGGTAATTCAGGAGTCCAAAGCTACAAATAATCATGATGATACTAACAAAAATGCTCCTGCAACATCCTTTTACAGCTTATTCATGGCATACAGCCATTCAGACATAAAGGTCAAAATGTTTTAAAGAAACAGTGACTGCTGTTATGACCAGGGCATGAATATGGGGCAAGAGGATGTGAAGTGACTTGCGCAAGCCATTCAGCAAACATCTCCAGTGGCAGTGTCAAGGCTTAGCAAAGTTAAGCATTAGTAAATCCTTAACAAAGAGTTCTAAGTAAAGACTAACCTCTCAGTTTGTCTCCAATGAAGAGATAAGTGGTTTCTCATAACTGCTGGAACAGTTTGAAAATACTCCTTCAGAACTGAGAACAAACACTGTGGTTGTTCAGCTATTTGCCAAATGAAATAAGAAAAATCTCACATGCCTGGTAAAAAAAAGCCTATTTTTAACCCTACAATGTTTACTTGTTCATACTTATTTTGATATTTCTTTGTAACTATGAAGCAAGAGAAGACACTGTGTATGCATTTTATATCTTGTCAGTCCAGTGGAAATTATGCTTCAGTAGTATGTTTGATGGTCTACACTGAAATTCAGTATTAGTTGCTGATAAATGTGGTAAGCTTTTTTCACATTAGCTGTTCTCTGAAGTGTAATCAAGGCTAGAAACCAACTACAAAACCAACTATGAACATTTCAGTCCCCAGCTGGGAAGATGGTCTGATTTGGATCCCTCAAAGGTCATATCTGACTATTGAATATTAAGAATTTCTAGACATTTGGAAAAGGGTGTTGACTAGTAGCGCTAGTCAACTACCCAATGTCTCTAGATTGAAAAAGGTTGCCACTTAACCTTGAAATATATGTTAAAATAGTGTTGGCAGATCCAAAAAATTGTATTAATGAGTGAAAAGACCTGTGCCAGTATTCTTTCTTGTGTATTTCTGCAATAAATGATTGGGAAAGTGGACAAAGCAAAAGGCGATATTACTGAGGATAGTGCTGGCATTTGAGTATCCATGCATTATGTTCCTTCTATTTTTTTAGCAGAATGCAGCGCTGTGCTGAGAAAAGCCCCATTATAGATGATCTGCTCTTGAACTGAGAAGTATGATAGTACTTCCCTATTTTTCACGCCATCTTAAAATTAATAGGCAATTTGCAGAGTACAATATTTTGGTGTTGTCTATCTCCATTTATATCACTAGTAGGTAGGACTATTTGAAAGCATCCAGCTGCATTTATTACAACTTCCTGGCATCATCTCATGACTCCACTAAACACACCGATCACTTTCTGTAAGAAATGATACTTTTATCTTTCAATATTATCCCAACTTTAAAGCAGCTGTCATATATATGCTTTCACCAGAGAGCCACCTTCTTGCTCTACCTGCAAGCGTAGGTTTTCCTTCACAAAACATAATTAGGTTAAGGCCCATCATTAGTAATATTAAGGCTCATATTTCTGTCATACTTAATGCCCCACATCCTACCTATTATAATGACAGCTTTAGAAGGCCAGTACCTCTACTTTTTCAACAGCTGATAACTGCTTTCACTAATATGTGAGATACTGGATTGCAATTTCTGCGTATGAGTAATTATTTGGGTTAAGGACTCTTTAAAGCACTTCTTAGAAGTTTTTAAAATTTGTAAGTTGCTCTCCTAATTGTAGCCATTAAAAACTTTTGCCTACCTCCAGAACTGGTAGAGAGACATAGGCATTTCTAGGGGCTGTTTCACTGTATTTAAGACAGGTATCAAAGATAAAACTTAATGAAATACGGCACCTTCTCCATTGCCCATAGAAAGAACCTAGACAACTCTCTTACAGTGGAGGCTTATCTTTTAGACTTCTGCACCTAGGTAAATTCACCATTAGAGCCCACCTTGCCCTCTTTCAGACTTCTCAGTGAGTTACAAAGAGAGACATGTTTAACTGACTCACAGTCAGAAAATACAGCTTTCATACACATTTTAAAACTCCAAGATAAAAATCAATAGTTCCAGAAGATCAGATATAACTGTCTTGTTAAGAAATGTGTGAAAAGTGCCGTATTTGTGGTAGCATGATAAGATACAGAGTTTATTGGCACTTTGAGAAATGCAAAGCAACCCTGACTCCTGATGGCACCGGCACTCAAAAGCAAATAACCTTGTAACAGATCACCATTCTTTGAATATTGAATATTCCAAAGCATATCAGCAAACTTTGTCTGCTATGGATTATGCATTCTGTGGCAAAGATACTCTGTCTACCCTTTTCAAAGATAGACATCTACTCTATGTGATTTAGACAAATATGTAATTATTTGTGTTTTGAAAAATAAATCACAAGCTACCTTTTCTTCTTCTCTGCCAGGTACTTCTTGACTAGAAATTACCTTCAGGTGTTCATAATGTTCTTCTACAAGAATAGCTGTTTCTTGAACAAAAAGCAGTCCAAGATATTGGTCAGAGCTGCTGTGCTATAATTTGAAAGGATGACTTAAAAGCTTCACGTTATATTAGCTTCTCTGGAAGCTGATTGATCTAATGAATTTAGCCACAAAGCAATTTATTAGGCAGGTTCCAAAAGCTTCATCCTTTAACAAGCCAAAGAATTGGTCTTTTGTTAATATTCAAACTGAAGATGTCTCACAGTCTGCACAAGAAATAGTTCCTGTACTCAGCCACTGTTAAATGGACATTTTTTTCAGTGCATAAGAAAAAGTGGGAATTGATCTGCATATGATATTTGGCAAATACGTGTTCTATATTTTGCAGGGAAAGTAAGTATGAAACATTATGTTAAAAATAGTGTATGCACAAAGATGGCTAATCCTGCAAAACACTTTAACAGAGGTGTGTTTTTACTCATGAAATTCCTGTTTATCATGTGCTTAAGTATTTGCAAAAGTTAGATCTTTAGATAGCAAAGTATTTGGATTTTCAGTACTTAAGAAACATGAGAACCCACACTTACATGTTTTTTGAAATCCATAGTCCAGTTTCCACAAATATTGTCTCCTACTGTTGGAATTCGGCCTGTTGCAGGACATTTTCCCAAGTGTCCTTTGCTGGAGTACTGAACTAAGTCCCAGTGCTAAATGCCACAATGGACATCTTGAAATGTCACAACTTTTGTAACATCAACAGAAGAAAAATCATAATACCTTAGAGGAAAAAGCTTTCTGCTCCTGTTTTCTTCAGTCCTCTTTCTCTTTTGCCTTGTTCACTTGTTTTATTTATTCTGTTTATAAGAAATAGAAACCAGCGGTCTGGTTTCCTTGATAAGATGATACCCCAGCAGCCACAGTCTTCTGGGCTGTAGAAAATCAGCTGTCATATATGCTGTGAAATGAAGCAAGGGTTTAAAAAGACCTTATAAATAGATCCACTCCTCACTACCATTGAAATGGATTCCTCCACTTCTCTGGCTTAATATAACCTGAATTTGACCTGCAGGGCATATTGCAAGGCTCATCTTTTTTCACTCTATTTGAAAATGGGGGTATACAATAGCTGTTGTAAAAGCAGGGCATTGATCGAGCAGGGAGGGAGGATCAGTGTGTGAAGAGATGTTTCTTAAATTGCTGTATCAGGAGGTATTTTCAGATTACATCAATGGCATTTAGGCCATAAGGAGAAGTTGCTTTTTCACTTTTGAAGGAATTTAAATGAATAAATAATCCTTGTTGCATGAGCTATGAGCTATGAGTAGTATTTTTTCACACTGCCTGTTACTAGCCTCTACAATCTTCCTACAGCTGAGATTTCTAGGGTCAGGCAGAGATCCTGGCAGGGTGGGTAAAATGCTCAGTTTGCCAAGGAATATAGGTAGGACTAATTTACCAGTATACTGTTCTTGCTTGCAACTAAATCTATTTCTGCTTTTTCTTTCTGAGCTGTCAGAGAGCATATCCATCTACAACAGTGAGATTTTCTTCACTGTGATGATGCATACCTCTTATGACTGCTATTTGCATGTGTCTGCCTGTTGAGCAGGTCAGACAAGGCTCTCACTTTCCATCCTGATATCGGCTGTGGGATCTCAGTAGCATCCTCGTGATTGTAACTTGTAGCATCACCCCTGTTATTTTATTCTTGCAAAACAATCGCAGTAAGTTGCTAATTAATGAAATATTGATGTTGATTGTGTAGTCAGCATGAATAAGAGTGTCATGTGCAAGTAATGCCTGGGCCATAAGTCACTATGGCATATCCCACTAGCAAATCTGCCTTTAAAAAATCCCCATAGAAAGCAAGATGTTCCTTCAGTTGCATTGAGCTGAACTATGAATTCTCAGGTGCTGTGTGTGCCAGTAACAGTACTAATCATTCTCATTTAGTGTTGGTATTAAGCGCTCTATTCATGACCAAGGGAGTGTTATGCAGCTGCTCAGGGCTTTCTTTTAGAAGATGCATGTGGGAGGTAGGTTGCGTAATGAGACATAGCCCTATCTTATGTCCTCATCTGCATGTGGGAGAGTTTGAGCAAGCAGAAGCACATCTCAGTCTAAAAAAGGCCTTGAAGAAACACCTCTTTTGGCTTATAGAACAGATCACATGGCTGCTCCATGATGTTTCTACAGCACCTCCAGAACAGCAAACCTTTGATTTCGTTTCCAACAAAATGGAAGGAAGTTGCTTCCTGGAATTCTGTGACACTGAAGCAAAGGTCTCACTGGCAACACAAACTGCTGGTTGCTTTACAATAGCCACTCACCATCTGGGCTCATGATAATAATTTAACACTGATTTTGGTCTGATCTCAAAAGCTAAGCAGGGACGGGTTCGGTTAGTATGCGAATGGTGTGGAATGAGGGGTGGATACTGTCCTGGGTTCAGCAGTAGCAGTCGTTTTTCTCCTTTTTAGTACCTGGTGCAGTGCTGTGTTTTTGACTTTTGGTCTGGGAACAGCGCTGATAAGACCAATGTTTCTAGCTACTGCTTAGAATGTTTAGTCTGACCAAGGACTTTCTGAGACTCAGAAGGAGCCTTCTGAGAATGGGGAATGAACCTGACAATGGAGAATGAACCATTACCTTTTTTTTGTGTTACATAACATTTGCTAATTCATTAGCAGAAAGCAAAGTTCATGGCATACATTCATCTTTGCAGGACAGTAAACTCATTTATTGCAAATAGATCTGCAATCAGATGTCTTACAAAGTTATAATATGCTTTCTCATGTATCTAAATCTTAAGAACTACTTTATTAGAAGTAAAATAGGCAAATCTGT
>WYDI02033161.1:1836-37129 GCA_009867235.2 Psittacus erithacus | reverse complement strand
ATTCTCTTCCCTTGTTATTTCCTTTATCATTATTATTATTGGTGGCAGCAGCAGTGGTTTGTGTTATACCTTAGTTAATAGACTGTTCTTATCCCAATCTGTGGGAGTTGTATTCTTTTGGTTCTCCTCCCCATCCCTCCGGGAGCTGAGGGAGGAAGGGGGAGAGTAAGTGAGAGACTGCATGGCAGGGATTAAATCGCGACATTAGTACATCTAAGTGAAAAAACAGGGCCACATTTCTGTAAGAAAGAGTATATCTGCTGGCTCCAAACTATAGAGGTACACTTTCTAGACCAAATGTGCGTGCTTTAACATCTTAATATGTCAAAGACTGAAACAAAATAAGACATTAGTGGGCATCTGAATTTAATTTTGGAATAAAAATAAACTCTTCTGGTGGACCAAATGCAAAAAAAGCTGTTCTTTCATTCCTTGCAAAGCGCCTTTTTGAGCACATATCACGTATGTTACGAGAGGATTTTTTAAAAAGTGAAGATACAAATTTCTGAACATTGAATCCACCAAATAGCTTAATTAAAAAAAATTATGGGGTTCTTCCACTAATATTAGGAGATGAAATAAGGCAAACTGATTTTAAATTTTGACAAAAATATTTCCACTGATTTTAATACTCCATCTCTTAATTACTTTAGGATGAGATTTGTGTCTGCCATTTTCTGAGAATTTTCCATAACAATGGTGAAACTTTTTTTGTAGTGAAAACTGAAATTTTGGAAAAAATGAAGTTTCTGAATGCAAATATTTATTTCTCTGAAAATTACCATTTTCACCTTTAGAAAGATTCAGGCTTTTTTCACATACTAAATCTGATTAAATTTATGAGCAAAGTAAAAAAAAAAACACCAAGTGACCCAGCTAAAAAACATTCGAGTTCAGTATTTTAATGCTATGTCTCTTGTTACCTTGCCCCAAGAAATCTGGGATTCTTGAAAAAGGTCTTTCTGAAAAGGAGGGCGAAAAGGAGAAACTAACAATATTTAAGTGGCTTCAATGCCTCCTTTATTGCTCTCAGAGCCATATTAAGCACAGGATTTGGACACAGAGAAATGCCACCTTCGTGATTTTGGACGATAATTTCTGTCACTTTCCTCTCATGAGTTTCCTCCGGACCATCATGCTGTCCTAAAGAATGCCTTTCCATATGGCCTGAAAATCTCCATGTCCCTTGCACAAAACATTCTTCTACGTGCCCATCACCTTGCCAGTGGGCACAAAAATAGGCTGTGCTTTAAGGTCCCATGATGAAGGACATGATTCACATCTACAAATTGCAACTTCCTGGCCCAGGGCAGAGCCATGGGGCCAACACCACACATCTGTTTGCAACTTCAGTGCCAGTCTCTGGCTGAGGCATTTGGTAAGCATGTAAAAAACATTTAGTGGGCAAATAGCTCTATTATCTGTTTTTATAATATTTTGTGTCAGTTTCTGAATTGGTAGAAATGTCGTCAGTATTTATATATTTGTCATATTGACACCTTCACATATAGTTGGCATAGACTGACTAGACAATTTTAATTATTGCTATTTAATTTTTAATAAGGCCGTTGATCCAATATACATATGCTATTAGTATAAGTTGATTTAAATAACATTGTCTGGTTTCTCAGGCATTCATAAAATTGGAAAATTATCTACATTGAAGAGCATAACCCCTCGCCTGTCATATTATCAATACATTGAGTTCTTTATGAATAATTTTCTATTTATCTCTTCTAGAAGTAATGAGAAAGCAGTCACTTTAAATAAACTTCTCTTTGCAGATGATTGATTGATTATAGAAAATGTAATTTCCTATCCTTTCCAAATACCTAGTTTCATATAGAACTCAACATTTAACTATATTGGAAGCAAGTTTTACTTTTCTCATGACAGAAAGGTTAAATCAGTGACCTATAGCTGAATGCTGAATCCTTTTTTACTTCAGCTAGAGTTCCTTTTGCAAGGACTGAGCAGAAAAGAAATGATCTGAATACATGGCAATTTCAGTTGAAAATATCTGAATGGAGAAAGCATGCAAGTAGGCGTCTCTACATATAAGGATCTGTCACAATTTCTAACCCAAAGCAATAATATGTCATGTAACAATAAAATATGCTTATATTGGATATAAGGAGCTTTTAGCTACCCTGGTGCAACCGATGGAAAACAGCAAGGCAGTACCTAAAAAACTAAGCAAAACATGGCCCTTTACTGCTTACTCCTCAAGAAGAAAATGTATAGCTATTCAGCAGTTTTCGACATGTAAAATAACAGAAAGGCACAGAGGTCCCCCTGAGCTGAATGGGCTGAACAGCAGGGGAGGATCCAGGGGTGAAGCTGGCAGCTCCCTGAACCATCCCCAAAGCAGGATGTGTGGGCCTGGGGAAGCCAGTCATGGACACCCTGCAGATGGTGGGCTGAACCGCCACTGCAGCCATGGGGACAGCACGTCTTAACCAGGCTTGTCTGGCCTTGTGGTTTTCCTGCTGGGAGAGCAGAAAGGTTGCCCTGCATCCCTTTCAGTGACCCATATATAGTGTTCTCTTCTGGTTTTTAAGTATTTCATGGGTTGTTAAGCACTCAATTTACAAATATTATGGTCATATTTCAATTTAAAAATATGGCTGTATCTTGATCATAGTTAAATGTGCTGCAGCATAACTTCATCTTACAGTGTAAAATGGTTATGACTGCAGGCTTCTTTCCACAGAAGTTTTCATGCCAAATCTGAGTAGCTTGCAGCTTGGGCCTTTAGAGAAGGGGAGGGATAAGCCCTACCATGTGATGAAATAGTCTTTCTTTGTCAAACATAGTTGGTTTCAGTTATGACTCAATACGAAAAGACAGGTTTCTAAAGCAAGTTTCCACATTTCAGTGCCATTCATAAATATTTTAACTTGCTTTTACTTAATGCACGAATGAAAAACCCATAAAAAGGATTTGACCTTAAACCCTTAATTGACAAAGACTAGTTTAAATCCTCTGCAATAGCCGACTAATGCAGTACCATTATGAATCATAAGGAATCTTAGCATGATGCATTCCCATTGTCACTGAACTAGTTAAAGCCAGTGAAGCATGACTAAATTGTTGTGACATTTTCCCAGCCCTACTATTACCTGTCAGATGGGAAAAAATCAAGGCGTTAGGACAAGCTTCCATATTGATGTGCTTGCTGTTGATATTAATTGATGTAAATGGATAAGCTTGTCCATCAACAGTAACAAGCACATCTGCTCATTGTAAAAAAAAATAAAAATCTTCTTAACCTTCTGTTCTTTTCAGACTTCTTTGATATGAAAAACACTCGGTTCTATACTCAGCAAATACAATGTCTATTGTGTTTGGGTTTATATTTTTTTCTAATTTGCTGACAAAATGAAATATGAACTATGCTGGTATTTCATGTTTTTGCTCACAGTGGATTGAGTTATATAAAGTAGGACATGGACAAATTACAAAAGCCAGAACAAGCAGGGTACCTAATAGTCTTATATAACTGCAAACAGTCTGCATCTGCTTTAATCCATCATCTCCTTACTGCTCTTTGGAAACAAACAAACAAACAAACAAAAAATCTTTTTCTTTCCTTCTCTTAATTCATTTTAAGTGCAAAGAAGTTTTCCATAGACTAAAATAGCAAAACTTTTCTTGAGAAGCACTGCAAAAAACTACAGGAAAGAATGCTTTGTGTTCTTTCCTGGGTGAATGTACTAATTCCTAAGGTATACTACATGTTGTGATACAAAAAGAGCTCTCCCAAAGATCTTGTTGTCCGTATGTGCTTGTGACAACAAAGCCTGCTCATAGAGAGAATACACTTTTTTCAAATGTCATCCTCTGCCCTATGATTATGTTTTTTCTTCTGCCTGGTAAAAAAAAAAAAAGAAAGGCAAAAAAAAAAACCCAAAAGCCATCCCACAATTAAAAGTACAATATAAATAATCATGCTGAATTCCATGTATTTTCATTTAATTATGATTTGAGTTTAATTAGAAATGTGATGACTCCTAGCAGAAATAAAGTATGCACTGAGCATCATGTTTGCTGTTTTGAAATCATATAATGAAGGCAGCCACTACTGCAGACTATATTTAGCATTTCAGTTGATAGAAACAGAGAATAATTCAGAAATATTTTCATGTTGGTGAAATATTTACTGGAAAATAAAGCCAAACATATTGAGAGAAAGGTAAATGGAAATGTAATCATGGTAAACAGAAATACTTTCAATACAGTACACAAGAAATTTGATTTATCTTAAACAGAAGCAAACTTTGATGCTTTTGAACACCTAAATATTGCCATCATCTGATAAAAGCCTTTTACTTCTTTTCTTATGTTCTAATAAACTTAACTATATTATGAAGTAAAATTAATCTGAAAGTAATTGCTGATGTCTGAAACAGGCATGAATACTGATACAGGGAAAAAGATGCCAAATTAAACCTCCACTCATATCCTCTTTGTTATAAACTGTAATGTTGGCATATATCTTTTTCCAGAAATGTCTTCCAGTCCTTCTGAGACTGTGGCTATGAATTCAGACTGTATGAACCTCCTGGGAACAGTTTAAACAAAGAGAGTCAGTTAGGCTATTGTTAAATTATCTTGGTTTTTCTTTGCACCTCTGTATGAACACTACTCCCACACAATTCCCTAGCAGACGAAATCTTGCTCTGATGTCTGAAAGTTCTCATTAGTCCCTATTTATAACACTCACACTAGAGGGTTGGGTAATGTCCAGATTACAGCCTGGCTAGCTACTGTCTTCCAAACACAGCTGATACAAGGAAGATACTGGAAGGCTCTTTTCAGTTGTTTATTATTTAAAATAGCCAGGAAAATGTCAGCTAACACAAACACATGACAGTGCTTGATGTGCTACTTAGCTTCGCTTGAATCATTCTTCCATTTCAGAACAGGAAAATCAAAAACATGTTGGAAATTGATTTCTGTGTGATACGTCTTTTGACCATTCATTTCACCTGGGTCCTATAGGAGTATTTATTTGTGAGGCCAAAATTCTCTGCTGATGTAAACAAATGAAAGAACATTGAGGAATTTCATTGAGCTGTAGACATTTACAAGAGCAGACTATGGGGCAAAGCTTTTAAAAGGTAGAAAGATCATTTTCTACTCTTAAACTGTTATATTTTGAGCAGTTATAATTGACATAAAACCTATCTTTATATCAAACCCAGAGAGACATAACATTCACTGTAGAGGTATAATTAGTTTTGAACATAAATAAATAATGTAGTATTAGTTCTATTTTTCCTGTCCGAATGGTCTTAAAGGATAAAAAGTTTTCTTTATGGTTTAAAACTACACTAGTCAGTAACCTTTCCCAATATTTGATGTAGAGCAAGTCTGGAAATAGTGAAAATGAATATTATTAAAAGGAAATAATGAAAAAACATATAACAGGAAAGGATTATAAACGGAATAACTGTTTTCATAGCCAAAATAGGAGATAACACTTCATATTCTCTGTATTTGCATTTTGTACGGAGACAAGGAAAGGTATTTTTTTTACAACTCATCTGTAGGATGTTAAATACCAGTTGGCCAAATTTTAAGAATTAGCAGCAATTGCATTAAATCCCCCACAGATACTAAATACAGATATGATCTAATCAGAAATTATTCCTCTCAGGATTTGATTTTACCCAAATATAAATCAGATAAATTAAGAAATATAGGAGGAAATAGCAGGTTCAAGCTCAGTAATGACTTTTAGTAATCACCAATCTCAATTGTATTTTAACTTAAAACCTAAAATTGAATGCTACCTCATTTCCCTAGCTGCTCAAACAACTCTTTGAAAACAGAAATAATATTATGACAGTATTTAAATTCTATCATGGAAGCAACAACATACAATACAGTACAACTTTGCAATAATCATTGCAGTAATTATGCAGACGTTGTTGAGCACCTAATAGGTCATGCCATGATTTACCACAGTTTTCTCAATGACTGCCAGCACATTGGTCTAAACCTGTTATCATTTTGACTCTGAAATAACTCAATTTTATTTAGAATAATTATTCAGCTCTAAACTATTGTAACTTAGAGCAGAAATTGTACTCTCTTTGTGTTAGTGTGTTTATATGGCTATGAATGTAAGTATTACTTTTCAGTGAAGTTAGATCTACTCTTAACACAACCGTATGGTTCAAGTCTTTGAGATTTATGATAGCTATATATGTTAAATGTCAAACAAATTAAAAGACAAAAATTGGAGAAGAAATCTTGCTTACTTAGACCAGAGACATGAGGAAAAGAATTATGAAAGAAGCTTTAACTAAAATGCATACTTTAGATGATGAAACAATTCACAAATTCATGTATAATTTATCATTTTTCAGTAAAAACATCTTAAAAAGTCAAAACACATCACTCTGACATTTTCAAGTGGAATGTTTTGATTTTTCCATTTCAAAACAACTTTTCATTTAGAAAAAATTACCTCTTTTTTAAATGATCCTGCGATTATTTAATACTTTGGTCAATCTGAAAATAAAGTCTCTGATCTCTTTTATTTGGGAATATTAAAAATGTTCAAATTATTTTTTCCAATTAATTATTCTTTATCCACTTGAAAAAAGATCAGTTACTTGCACAGATTTCCTCTACAACTCCTGTAAAACTGCTATCATAGGCTCAAAAGCCATTTCAGCTCCATTAAATGCACCTGAGTGATGTGTTTAAGCGTCTATCATTGGTGTTACTGCTCTGTAAATATTAATGAAGCTTTGACTAAGAAAAGATGTCCTGTCTGAGAAGGAGTGTTACATCAGCAACAGCAGTAGGTGGAAGCAAAAGGCTAGTCCCAGTAGAACTCATGCTTCCAACATCCTTCCTTTTGCCAAAAGTTTAACTGGAGGGATAAAGGGATAAAAAAAGCTAGCTACATAAGAGGAAAAAAAACCACTTGCATAGATATGGTCTCTATGGATGTGTTGAATGTAATTTTTCCACTAAGAGATTGTGGGATTACACTGCTATCATAATGTGAATAGCACCCATCAGTTTGTAGCCAGTGGGTGATTCTTTTTTCTCTCTGCTGGCATGTAAATTTCTTGTCACAACATTCCCAGATAAAGCACAGTCAATCCAAACATGAAATTTAACAAAAGAGAAACTGGATTTTGACTTAATAATTTCTAGATAACAAATATTATCTTGACTGTCATCTTGTCTACTTGGTTCCACATCCCTTGAAAGAGGTCAGCTTTGTATTCTAATTGTGGCAAGAAAATTGAGCTGAATTTGCTCAGGAAGCAACCAAGCTGATACTTTCATGAGGATTCAGGTGTACCTTGGGTTTAGAGCTTATTCAAGGGTATATTTAATATCTGCTGGGTGGATAGGTAGTGGCACTGAAAGCGTGGAAGTTGACGCTGTAAGATTTAATACATTGGTCTTACTTTTTTCTTTAGGGTGCATGCTGAAAGAATTGGCAAAGCAGATCCCACGAATTTCAGCTAGTTGTAATTGCAAGTCATTGAACTAGGTAAATTTGCTGTCGTTCTCCAAGGCATTGAAAGGGCCAACACCAAAGAAACCAGGAGCTTTGCTTTTTTTTAGGTTGAGCCTGGAGCACTATGTATGTCATGTGAACTTGGTGGTTCTCCACTCTGAAACAAATCTGTGTAGAAGGGTATCTATCCTGGATGTGGACTTGAGGTTGAAAGGCAGCCTTGTGCTTTAGCAATATCTCTGCATCATAAATAATCTCCAGATTCCCCTCTGCTTGGTTTTCTGGTAAAACTGTTATAAAGTATAACAAGAAGAAAGCAGAGACTTCTGCAGAGGGGAGAGCTGCAAAAGACAATGGGTTAATTCTTGACCAAGTGAATCAAACGTATAGGGAACCATCCACCTGCACAACCTAGAAATAAGATCATTTCAAAGCTCATAAGTGAACTTGAAGCTGTCCTTTAATGTGTCACTAAACAATTCATAAAGTTCATGGCTGGAGTTGACCCCTGTTACTGTGCTCCTTCTTGGCAGGGTTTCTAGGAAAAAGCTATTGCACAGCTGTAGGAAGCTCAGCACGGGAGAAGAGAGGTTTATTTGAAACAAACCAAGGATTATCATGATCAGATCCCTACAGACGTACTGACTGTGAGCCCAACAATATATCAGAAATCAAACTGTACGGACCTGGGTTCTATTAGACTGGGACATCTTTAGACTTCTATTTGCCCTTAGATTCTTCACAATTACTTTTTAGTTTGTTATATGAAAGGTTTTAAAATTACTAGAAATTATACTCACTGTAGCAGTTGTAACAATGTGTTTGTATGTGATTATTCCTAGTGTTTGGAAACAGGGTCTGTTTTTTTGCCAAAGAACTTATTGCTACAATATATGTGCTACTGCAGTTAAGAGTTACCAGGTTTAGTGTTCTCTATGTCAGATGTTCTCTGTTAGATGTTCTCTACGCAGATTCCACTTGCTTATCAATTATATTTTATTTGATAACTGGAGTGCTTTAAGTTTTTAAGGAAAAGATGCACTTTCACGATGCCCAGAATAACCAAAGCTACAAGAGACAGTAGCGTCCCTAAAGTACCATTAGATGCCTAAGCATACCAAAAACACAAAATCAGAAGAATACTCTCTTACACATATTGAAGTATGTATGCTACACAAATGAATAAACATGGATAATTTCAGTGGTGATTCCTTAACTTAATGGTTCAAATGATTCAGATATTTGCCTTGTCCGCTCAGCCAGGATAGTATCTGCCAATAAAATATCTGAAATCCAAAGAGGTACCTACTTATACAGAGCAAAAATTTTGCACCTAACCTGCTCCTCTGGTCTGGGATAAATGGGCTATTTGAAAAGGACAAATAATGTGAACAGTCAATGGTCCTTTGTCAAGGTCTGCTTTTAAGACTACCTAGCTTTAGGCTTTGAACTGATGCAATTCTTCAACATAAGAACTTAAACCTTCTAGACTCTCTATAGAGAAGCTGGAAGAGGTAGGTCTCTATGACAAGTGATTCACCTAATAATCTCAGAATGTTAAAGTCAAGTAAAGTTAGTGTGAATATGCTCCCAAGGAACTGCACTGATAATAGAAGTAATTAAATCTTTAAAATAATATTTTCTTAAACAAAGTGGTAAATGTTCTGTTTTCATCTGCAGTTTGAAAAATACACACAGATTCACACCCTTCCTTTTCAAGGGCTTTCTTACCATATAAAGTAGAATTCTTTCATAATAAATTATACAAATTAAACAATAAAAAGCAACAAATATTACTAAGGTCATCATCACACCAACAAACATAGCAAAATACAATCTAATAATTTCTGACTGCAGTGAGCACATACTATCCAGAACTTTTCTCATCACTTCTGTGTGAGGCAGGATTATCCTTTTTAAATTAACCTGTCTCTATAACAGCGAAAATCCATTTCTGTTTTGTCATATAGACACAACAACCTTTTCAGGACAGAAAGAACTGAAGATACCAAAGGCTATTAGCTATATATAAAAAACCCCTTTTCAATATAACCATATGTAATAGTGCAATGTACCCATGGTCCTTGGCAGTACCGTGGGATTCAGTTGTGTTATTGTTAGCGGAAATGCTCAGTCAATCCCATTATGGAATGATCTGTTGGAGAAAAAATCAATCCAAAAGATTTCTTAAGATATATTTCAACTTGTCCATTTACTTGATGAAGAACAGATCCCAGTGAAGTATTAGTAAAGACAGGTGAAACTATATTTGTTGTGCCAGCAACTCTCTTTCTGACCTGCCCTGCAGTGACTGCCTGCTGCTGGATGAATGCATGTCACATGCCCACTGGAAGTTACATATCACAGGGCCACATCTGGACTGTGAATGCTACTGCAAGCTCCAGTCATACTAGTCTCTCCTGGCACAGCTAGCATTGTTTCAGAGCCAGAGACAGCAAATACGTATATAATACAGTTAAAAGGAACGCTACTTTTTCACTCCCTGCAAGCTGATCTATTTTTTTTAATTTTCTTGCTTTTTCTTGCCTTTGTTCATACAGAAGGAGCGGTAAAGGAGCAATAGCAATGGTGCTGCTGCTGTGACAAAATGTGCTGCAAGCCTGTACATTTTTAAATTGTCTTCAAAAGTTCTACCTGTTCTTTTCTGAATATGAGGCTGCTTATCCTACTTCTGCAGAATGCTAGTCCACTTGGCTGTCAGACCTCTGTATGGTCAGTGGAAAAAATAAGTACCTTCAAGATATCATCTAGATTTTAGGTGGCTCAATTATCCTTTATGTGAGCTTCTCTCTTACTGAATACTGAAGAGGTCTAGGAGGGATATACTCTCATCTTAGTTGCCTTGAAAAACTTAGGTCAATTCAGGACTGTGGGACAAAGATAAATGCTCAGTTGAGAGCTGAAAAGCAAATTACCCAATGCATAATCTCCATTGGACGTATGGCAATAATGCAGAATAGCAAACTACTTGAGCAATGGAATATCACTATCCTATTTAGTTTAAATATAATAATATTTACATGCATTTGTTTATTTTTACGTAATTAGTGGTATCATCCACCATCTTGTAGGGAAATAGCAACTTATGGGCAACCAATAAAGCTCTGTGCCCTAAACTACAAAGATACTGTATTAGGTGATGATGAAGGCGATTGAATTAATGCAAATTGTGATTATGCGGCTGTATGCATCATCTATTTTCTGTTGTCTCATATCAAATGTACTTTGATACTCGACGTTTCATGATCTTTTTTGTTCTTCTACAGACTGAGTTTCAGACTAGGTTAGTGTTATTCAGCTAAAGTTTTTTTCTGATGTCTGGACTAAAGAGAATTGTAACTCCAGCTGTCAGCTTCCAGCAGCCAATAACAATCCTATTTACTAGGAAATTTTGCCAATTTTAATTAACTATTACATATACTAATATGTATAAGCACTGCATTTGTGCTATGTCTGAGTATGTGTTCTTCACCTTAAAAGGTCAGTGAAGTCTAATGCTTTTATAGTAAAAGACAGAAAATAAAGCTATTTGTGTATTCCCATCTTCCCCCCCCCCCATTTTCCAATATATCAAGATTTGTTTATTTGCTTGTTTTTTCCCAAAGATACATCTACTTGGGAAGAAATCTAATTGAGCCTAAAAAAGCCTTTTGCAAACTTACCTGCAATCTTAATCTACTATATTTGCGTGTATGTGAGTATACATATATACTCACACATATGGTTGAACATATGCTTAGGGCAATTAAAAGACAAATATGCTTAGGGCAATTAAAAGACAAATATGCTTAGGGCAATTAAAAGACAATATCAAGCAAAAGCAAAAATCCAGATATCTCTCCCTTTTTATGTTTATTTTTACGTGTATTTTTGATTTGAGAGGGAGTATTTTAGGGACTTTTGCAGGTAGAGTAACCAAATAACTTTCCATTGAGGAAATGGTCTTTGCCATGCTGTTTTAATTACTCACGTTGGTTCATTTGTGACATGGCTAACACTTACAAAATCATAAATGTCAAGAATTGTAAGTTTATAAAAGCTTGAACACTTTGCCTTTAGATTCTTCTCAGATTTGTATTTCTACTCTGTTATTGCCTGCTCTTTATTTTTTTACAGCTACAGCCAGTAAGCTGGCAGTAGGCAACTTCTTCCGTAAGTATGTCGTAAGCCTGACCTATGTGAAACATATCAGAATGAAGGTGGGTATTTCTAATCACACTATAGCAAAGAGCTTTCTGAAAGTGGCTGTCACAGCATGTCACTTTGTCATATTTACAAGCACACAGGTATTTGAAGCACCCCAAGGTATCTGTAAATAATAGGCATGATAATTCCAATCCATTGCTAGCTATGAATTAAATATCTAAACAGTTTTGGTTAACAAACTAATTATCCTAGTGGAAAATTGTATCTTTAGTTTATTCAGTGAACTGGAAATAGAACAGAGGCTAGACATTGCTGTTCCCAAAGTAACTATGACTTTTGATGTGAAAGGAGAAGGCAAACAAGTTAAGATATATCTTACTGATGGACATTGCAAACAGTTGAAGACCTCTCACCTAATCTGAGCCTGTCAAAAGAATCTATGCATTCAATAAGTAGTTTGTAGCGAGAGAGGCGTAGTACTGAATAAAGAGAACAGTAAGAAGAGTCTGACACTTGAAAGGTCTTTGACAGCCTGTGGCCGATTGCTGATAGTGTTTCGAACAGACTTATTATCAACCCTGGTGTGTCTTATAAGTATGAACAGGGTTGTTTGAAAATTAAACAGTGTGAAAAGACATTGTCTCACACTCAGTATTTTTAATATATTTACACTAAAATATGCAATGCCAAAAATTGGAAAAAACCCTCCAACAATTCTTCTAGTGTGCTTTATTTAATTATTATTTTCTGCATAGAGCAGGCACAATCAAAGCACAGCATTATTTAAGTGCATTGTTATAGTACTATTTAAGCTTATACTTACAAAACCAGAATGAGGTATTTTTATTTATAATAAGGAGTTTTCTAAATGGAAAGAAAAATGCAAACATCTTTTTTTTTAACCTCCTTTTGTTTGTTCCTTTGTTAATATCTTGCTCTGCTAGGTTTACAAATCCTAAATAAATAGAAATTAGTGCTCCTTACTTTGCAGTCCATTTGCTTTAGATGTTTGCCTTGAGGGACATTTGTGTATTCTACTAATGGCTGCAGCAGAGTGCTGTCTCATTTTCATTCTGGCAAAAAAAGGCCGTTTCCATGGTTACAGTTTCATTTGCTAGAGAGAAACTGATGGCTGTTAGTGATCCCATCATAAGCAACTTCTGTCAGATTTCTTATCAAGTAGACATATTTTGACAAAGTGAAAGATAACACCATAATAAGAGAACTAAGTTGCTACTCTATGTAATGAACCATTTAGCATTAAATGAAATGTGAAACCACATTCTTAAGACTGAAGGTGGAGAGGAAAAAGTAATATTTATAATTTACAAAAATAAAAATATTCAGTGCTGGAATAATGATAGCCTGCTTGCTTTCTGTTGTCAAGGTAAATCTAGTAGCATAACATTGATTTATATTTTAGGGTCAGATACAAACCTTTGCCATCATCTATTTCACAAAAAGGTTGTGTGGAGCTATAATAACTGTTAGGTTTTCCTGTGGTAGCCCGTTTGGCTAGGTATGGCCTAAGGGTGAGTTAAGGGCAGGTAGATCAATCACCCCCAAGTCCCAGCATATACGACCTAGTCTAGCATTTTGCTCCACAAAATGCATGCCATCTCTCTTCAGAAGAAGCACTGCAGATTTAGAAACCTGGAAGAAACTGACCCAACCCTTTGTTTCTGTGAGCTGGACAAGACACCAGACCACAGGCAAGAATTGCCCCAGAATATTCTGCTTTGGAAAAAGTGTTTATTGGAGCTTCACTTAACCTGCGGACTAAAGCTAAATATGGTTACTGAAGAGAAAAGAATGCAATAAAGTGCTTAATTTTAGAGGGTTGCCTTGAGTTTTGAGTCTTGGAGGTATCATACATAGATTGTACCACTAGGTCTCCAGGCTTTCTTGGCTCATTATCTCAGGAAAGCCTAATAATACCTCTAAAACTTAACCAACAGAAGAGAAGAACAGAGAGAGACAAATAAAACATATTGAAAAAGTAGGATAAAAACAAAATGTCATAAAAAATATACCTCAAGAGGTTGTGTAAGAGACCTGAAATAACAAAGAAAGGAATACTCAGAAAAAATTAAATACTAATACACAGTACATAAGGTGGATATCCTGGGGTTAAGTTGAAGATTTGTAGAGTGCACATGTATTAATGCATATCAAGCTTTTTCTGCTTGGATTTATCCCTGAATCTCCATCTATTTATACATATTTGTTTAAAATATGATCTCACTTGAAGCAGAGGATTAGTTTATTATTGCCTTTCACTTCTGTAGTCATTCAGCTTTACAGGTGATGTGAAATGCAATCAGACTAAAATGATATGCCTGATTCTTATCTAGATGAATTATTTTTTATATATTAAAACATATATATTTCCCACAAATTTGGAAATGGGATGTAACTTTTTAATCAGTTGTAATTTGTTATTACCTAGCTTTGAAAGGCACTTTAGAACAGCTAACAGAGCCCAGTAGTGCTGTAGATCTAGTCTGCACTCAGGATGCGCTCTGGGATCAGGACTATATGTGAATGAACTACCCCCAAAAAGCCTGCAATCCCCCAAATACTTTTCTGACATGCAAAAGCAGTTGATGTCCTGTAGACTCATCTTTAATTCTGTTACTATAAAAGTTGTACACTTCATGGAGGTTTAAAAGTGTTCACTTGCCTGCCCTGTGTTATGCTTTAGCAGAATCTTAGCTTTAAGGTACCCATTGAGCACTCCAGGTTGCTTTTGCCATCTCAAATATTACTTACAACCACAGTGTGTAATATTGTCTGAAAACATAGGCATAAGAACTCAAAATAAATGGCACTAAACTTATTCTTACTATGGCCTTCGGAACTGGATCCTGCATCAGGACTGCTAATGCACTAACACATACACTCCTGGAAACTGTTTGAATTGAGAAGTCTTATGTCAGTATTCCTGGATGCATGGCTGGAACCAAAGCCATTCTCTGAAGTCCTATTGCTGAGGTCCTGTTTCTTTCACAAGAGCCAGCCATTAGTTTCCTTCACACCCAAAGATCTCACTGACTTGAATCTAGAATGAGTCCCTCTGTCATCTTTCTTTCTTTCAAGAAGCATAAAGGACTGGATCATCTACAGCAGCTGGTGCTGCCCTACTTCAGGTTCCACTGAAGATAATGATAAAACTCTCAGGTCTGAACTCAAGCAGAGTTAGGTCCATGGTACATACTTTCTAAAAATCCCACTCCATAAGGTTTCTAAAGAGTTAGTGATGAACAAAAGGCACTGAAGTAATCTGTACCTTTCAGATAGGATTTCTAACATACATGTAATAACATCAGCGCCACAGGAATTGAATGTGTGGCACTCTATTAAATTCCATGAGTTGTTATACCGTATTTCTAAAGCTGTGGGAATGTTAATATGTATGTTTGCACTGCAGCTGTGGTTTGCCACAACCTTGGGAATCTATCTGTTTATGAATTAGTTAGTTTTAGGCAGGGTGAGTTATCCATAACATGAATAAGGGGTAAAAGAAAGGACCCAGGGCCTGCATAACTCAAGAGCTGCAAAAGGCAGTGCTCCTTGAAATACATACAGCCTCCTTAATGCCTCTAATAAATTTAAATCAGACAGACACAGAGACAACGGATAAGTTAGCATAGTTACTCTAGAGATATCCCTAAAACATCAAGCTCTTGAAATTCTTTCTGTACCTTTTTTCTTAAAAAAAACCTTCAGATGATTTGCTCCTTCATTTACTGAAGCTGCTGTTGTAAGGAGCCCAAAGAAGGATCTTTTCTTTTTCTTTTAATCGTGCACATGATATTTTCCACAATCCATGTAATGATTGAAATAGTTCTTTTTCTCAGAGTGGCAAAGATAACTGCATTGCCAAAAATGTAAATTTAAGATAAACCTGTTTTGTAGCATTATCAAAATATCTAAGTGATTTAGGGTCAGTTGGCACTGTACTTCAGCCCTTCCTGAGTGCCTAAATATGTGACCTAATTTTCACCAATGGTTTGCCTTTACAAGGTTTCTAATTTGAACAACAGTTGCTATGTGGTCATCCTAGGAGCAGGCAGTCCTAACCTTAAAGTTCCTAAGAATTTTATATGTTTGACTTTCAGTGGGATTTGAGCACTTCATCCCCACAGCTCCTTCAAAAATGATGAGGAATTTAACCGTTACTCATTCCTTCAAAGAAGAAAAATTGTTCTGTAGATGTATTTTTTTATTAGTACCTCAGTAAAAATGCCATGTCACCTTCTGGTGCCAAGGATCTGCTTGGGCAAACTAACAACTGTTGAACAACAACTAAAACTGGCAACTTCATAACCTTGCCAAGCATTAGGAAAAAATGGCTGTTCATTCTGCCCATGGTGCATAAAGGGCTCTTCATGTCCCGGTATCCAAGGATGCTGCTCTGTGGGTCCTGACTCAAGTTGTTTTCTTTTCAAGTAAGAAATAGTAAAAGCAAATCTTGTAGCATTAGCTGTATCTTAACAAACCCTGGGTATGACATATGTGAGTCATAAAAACAGAAGCAGAGAAGCTCCTTCAGGCTTGTATGGTAAATACCAAGGTGCAATTTGGTGGCAGGGTATATCACAGACAGGTAACTCTTAAGAAACAGGTCTCATCCTACGTAAAAGAAATAAACAAATTTTCTGAAATCCATTTTTAAATCACTCCCAGTGCATTGATGTAGCATATCTCCAAAGCAATTTTCCATTCACAAAAGGCAGTGACATCAGTTTTCACAGGATATATGTCAGCGTTCATGTGACAAATGGAAGGGGAGAGCAAATGCAACAGAAATCACCATTACCAATAAAGCTAAAATCAGACAGATACTACGTCAGGTTTTCTACTGATAAGATATTCTCGATTTCATGATATCACATGAATGTTCGAGGTATAAATTTAATTTTTCTATTTCAAACTGATGCCTTCAGAAAATGTTAATGGATAACATAAAAAAAAAAAAAAGACAGAAAAATAGACAGATATCAGTGTATGCTTTTTTGATAATGTTAAAATCAAAGGCAACATGGATTTTGTCCAGAAGGATGCACGGGAGATTCATTCATGCTACATATACCACAAGTTGCAAATGTTTCCCAGCAGTAGAGAGCAGATTAGGCCAGAAGCCAGCAGTATGAAAGATTTCATAAGGCTCCTGCAATAGGGGGCATGTAAGGTGTGTTTTGTTTTTATTTAGTATACAGACACCAAACTTCTGGAGCAAAAAGACTTTCCAAAATCTTTTTTATTGAAAACACCATATGTAACATTTCCACACTGCACAAAGAAACCACCCGTTTTTTTCTATTCAGGAGCTTCAGCAAAACTGACTCTTTCCTTCAAGTAAACTACATGCTTAGACTTTTCCAATGAGAAAATGAAATTTCCCAGGCAGCTTTCATGTATTTTTTTTTTTTTTTTCCTTCTACTTCAATCATTCCTGGAGTGGAAAGAAACCATTTAGCAATGTAAAGCAATACTACACAATAACTCAGTGACAGGAAATGAAAAATAATGTATCTTGTGGGGACATTACACAGTCATCTAATTAGGCAGGATATTGTGACATATAATTAGTTTATGTTTGCTGAGTACTTAAAAAAATGCAAAGCTCTTTATAAATGCTAACCATTAATATTTAACCTAGGCATATATAATTAACAAAAGCCTGTTCTAGGCAAAGAATTGTTGCTAATTAACAACCTGACTTTCACGAGAAATACTATCATATCCTACATTTTCTGAAGATGCTACGATTTTGCTTTTAAGAATATCTGTACAGTGCCCTTGAATATTAAAATAGGATTTTTGGTGGTTGTTGTTGTTCTTAGGTGGTTTTTTTTCAAATAAAAACATATCCCACAGAATATTTTATATATATAGATTAGCTAGATATAGATATAGATATAGATGATATAGATATAGATAGATATAGATATAGTTACACTTTCCCTAAGAACATGTAGGGTTGGTTTTGGAAGTATTCTACCTAACCAAGTCTTATTTGACTGTTGGAAATTAATTAGATTACATTATTGGGAGCAGACTGAGCAGTTATCATTCCCATTTCACTGTCACAGATAAAAGCTGGAATTTTGCAATGTCAGAGTACTCACATCAGCTTGAACCAAAGCAAATGGGAACTGAATCAGGCCTGTTGTATCCAAGGCAAAGGTGAAATTTGGGATCCAAATTAGGTAGAGAAATGTGACAGGAGGAAAGTCCATTTCTTTTTTTATACTCAAGCAACTACAGTTCAATTCAAAAGGCAGGGAAAAAAATAATCCTGAATTGCAAAAATAAAGTGGCAAAGGTTTGATACATAGAGACCCTATATTTAAGCCAAAACAAACTTTTATGATGTGGTGCTTGTACGAAGAATAATGACTTCTGCTTTTTTCCATCCAGCTACTCTATGTGTCTTTGTACCGCTGTAAATCTTGCATGTTACATGAACTTTAGCACCACATTTTAACAATAAAAATGTTGCGCACTGACATTTTTGTTTTTCTTTGGTTCTTCAAGCAAAGTTTAAAACTTCTTATTTCCATGAAGGAAATGGAATATCATGTTCAAATACAAAAAAGTAGTAATCACCAAACTTCAGTTCTGTGGTATGCATGGTATGAATTTTCCTCAAATAGAAAGGTATTACTCTGCTGGCCAAATTGCCCCTTAATCCATGTGAGATGAGCAATACCTGCATATTTACTAAATACTGAACTGATGAAAAAAACAAGTTAGAAAAGTCTTCCTAATCACTAGGATTAAAATAGAGACAGTCTCTGAGGATTTACTTGCATGTTATTTTACTGAGCGATTGCATAAAACATACTCAAAGTGGGACAGAAAAAGAAGGAAAAACATAGGGTGAGTAGCAAAAAAAAAAATAAAATAAAAATCCAGCTATAACACATATTAGTGCAATGTAAGAAAATAAAAAAGCAATAAACAAAAATAGATATTGAATAAAATCAGTGCCTGGAAAGCTAAGGGAACAAAATGTGCCTAATGTCTGTCCTGCAAAACTTAGGTAAATGTTCTGTGTTCATGAAAACAGCTCTATTTTTGTTAGCTGGACTGTCCATGTAAGGAAAAATTTTACAGCTGAGTTCCTAAAAAACTTAAGTATACTTGTCTGCTTGTTCATGTCTCATTAATATAATGTAACCTGCTATCTACAGTTCCTCATCCTGGGAGACTAAAATTTCACCATAAATTTTGAAGATCTATAAGTAAAATACATTTACTATATACACACTGAGACAGAATCCTTAGCTTGTTTTGAATGACTACTTATCCAATAGTCTTTTTTTCCCCTGAAGCTAGTAATTGAGGACATGACCCTTTAAATTTCTACTCATTGTGTCTAAGAATCAGAGCAATATTATAAATCATTTCGCAAAAAGAATCCATCTAATAAGAAAGAAACCCCACAATATATTCAAACTCCTAGCCTGCTCTCTACAAGTTTTCCACCCCAAGCCCAGAGGATTACATACCAATGTTATTTTTCAAATTACTGTTTCAGTTTTCTGGACTCATGGTAACTTTAGATAAATGCATACTTTCATTCCGGCTGATACATGATCTTCTTTGAGTCTGAAGCTGGATTAATTCGAAACTATAGAAATATGCAGAAAACGGAGACACAAACCAAGTGGTCTTAACAGATGTGATCTCTTCAGGGTTCCATTTGTTAAAGGAAATCATTGAATATTAACTAAAAGTTAATTAGACTTAATTGCCAATTAGAAAGAAAAAGTAATTTGAAACTATCTACTGCCAGTGTCTTATTATTACCTCTGAGAAACCTAAATCTTGGAGGAGGTATGTTGCCTGTCCGGATATCAATTCTAGCATGCTAAGTCCATTGTTAAATTCTAATTCATTAAAGGAAGTCTCACAGACCTCAAAAGATCCAGCAGAAAAGATGAACAACTTGTCTCAAAATACTGGAAATACTGAAGGACTCACTAATTTGTTCTTTTTAGAAAGACATGCACTTTTCTTTTAGTTTGTTGTTTTTTTTTTTTCCAAAATTTGTCATTTTCAAATATAGGTGGTGGAACGCTAGACTATATTGGGGAGCAGAGATTATGCTAAAAGTGAAGACTTGTGTCTGTCTGAATGAGGTACATTTGGTAAGAAGAGAGTGGACCATGGTGCCTAAGTGAACCACACTTCCATCAGCTTTTGCATCCCAGACCCTTAGCTCTACAGAAAAGACGCCTTTACCCATCATTAAAAAACAGTAAGATTTCAGTGTAATTTGTGTAGTAAGTATCCTAGAAAAATAAAGGCCTGGAGACAGAAGAAGTTAAGCTTTCCATGGATCATACACTCCTCGTATGTATTTAGGAAAATGAAAGTGTACTATGACATCCACCGTAGCTGAGAAAGAAGCTAAGGCTGGATGGCTGACAAGAAGGTGAGTAAAGGCCGTGATGTGGTAAGTTCAATCAGTGAATATCTTTGACACTGAACTGTTTTGATCCTTCTTTGAAAATTAATGTAGGCAGTGATGTAAGAGAGTTGTAGTAGTACTTCCATTTATTTCCTCAACCTCTTTTCTCCCCCATCTTAAAGAAAGCTTCCGGTACAGTGTAGTTGACACAGTCAGTCACAGGGAAAGTAACATAAAATGTTAGATCCAGAAACATATTTCAGGGCCTGGGTTTTTTTTTTTTTTTTTTGGTTTTTTGTGTGTGTGTGTGGTTTTTTTTTTTTGTTGTTGTTGTTTTTGGGGGTTTTTTTCCTTGTTTTTTTTCTTTTTTCGGTGTTTGTTTTTTTTTTTTCTTTTTTTTGTGATGGTTTTTTTTTGGTTGGTTGGTTTGCGTTTTTTTTGTTTTTTTTTTTTTTTAATTATCTTGGCCATTATTTTTTCAAATAAAGTATTTTTATGTGAGTAATTCTTTAGATAGCACAAGAAACTAGAACTTACCTTTGAATCCATCTCATAAAGCACCAGTACCCATGCCTACTTAATCATTCCAATTCTTGAAGGGTCACCATTATTTTTAATTAACTAGGTTGCTTCAGTTGGTTTCTAATATGCCAGAAAGAAGAGATAGGAAGCATATCCAACCCATTCTAGCACTTAGGAGGGCACTGCTCCAATAAGCTGAGTTCTTGGGGTAGCCTTATTCAAGGAATGTTCCCTATTACACACACACAAAAAAATCCTATAATAATTCAAGTCTTGCTGCTTAGCACAAAAAAACCCCAACATTTTAATAATTTGATCCTTTCAGCTTGAGAATTTCTATTGCCTTACAGGTGTTATAAAGTCTCATCATTATAAGTTGTCTCTGAATTTCTCAATTTGAAGGGATCTGCCATGAGCTAATACAAAGTGCAGTTTATTTTTCAGTTAAAATGCAGAGGTCAACTACTACCCCCGAGTTCCCACACTCAGCAAGCTCTGCCGACACCTTTCAATGCAAAATCAACTGGATCCTCTTATCCAAAACCAGTCCCAATACAGCAAATTTGTCACCAGTTCAGTGAAACATTAGTTGTTATACAGACCATTGGGCTGATTTTGAAGATCTTTAAATCAGATAACATCATGTTGTCTGAATTAAGAATTACTGCAGACACCTTACACTAAGTTTGTGCCCTGGATTCACATTACAGTGTGCACTTTTATTAAAAGAATTATTAGAACCATCCTCAAGGCTGCTATAAGAAAGTTTTGAAGGAAGGAGTAGAATTTCATATCTGAGGCCTCATTATGAAATGAAAGACCTACTGAGACAAAAGTGGCATACAAGGTCTTTCCCATATTTCTACACATTAATAGTATTTCTGCCTTCAGGATTTGGGGAAATATTTAATATTGCTTTTTAGAATCACAAAGAATTTTTTTTTGCTTTTGAGATCTCTTCTCAAACAGGCTGTCTATAATCCAGAACTTTTCCAGTTCCAAAATGAGCTTTTTATAGCATCATGTTTATTCTTAATGGACAAGTATTGTCAGAGGCCTGTGCGATTCCTTAGTAACCACAAAGACATTCTGTGGCAAAAAATCTAGACACTTCTGTAGTTTCTTTATAGCTTCTGAGTATAAGTACAGATAAAACAGCAATGAATAGGTAAGAATAAAAGCAAGAACAGAAGTAATATTTAGTGAAACTGCAGGAGAAAAGTAGGGGCAGCAAAAATTCACCTTGCAATACATTGCACAAGATTGCCTTACTGAATCTGTCTTGTTACATATTCCATTTCTTCTTTTCTACTTTTGTTTCATGCTCTATGCCCTTATTCAGCACGTATTTACTTATCCTAGGATGAGCAGTTACATTGTTGATCAAAAAATCTCAAGAAATTACAACTACAGTTCCGTTAAACCTTTTGATATTATGAAAGTATCTTCTAATTTATTTTTTTTTCAAATGCCACATCCATTCACTAAAAGGTGGGATTGAAAATGAGGACACAGATTACAGCTGCTTTATAATGGTAATTTTCATTGCAGAAGAAAATCTTACCTCTTAGCCTCTTTTCTTCAAGAAAGCAAGCAACAATTTTTATTGCTTAACAGATTTATACAGAAGATACTATTTAGAGCATAGAAAGTACCTGAATACTTATAATTCTAACAGCTAGCAAAGTCATCTACCAAATGACCTTATGTGGAACTCCATTGCATGCCTATACTATCAATTTTAAATTATGTTTGTATTGTGCACAGTAAACTGTACAGATATGTTCCAATCTCAAAAAAAAAAGGAAATTCTTAACCACCTGAAATTTCACAAACACTGTTTTGTCTCACTTTATGGGAAAAACTGACCTTTTTTTTTATCATGGTACAAACCTCTTCCTTGTCAGCAAACAAAAATCCATTATCTGTTAGTAATACAGGGCCTATGGCACAGAGACAAGACTACTACTAATCCTTCTGTCTTGGTCTTGCATCTGCCCCAAGTCAAGCTTAAAATAAGACTTAAATTATTCTTCGCAGGAACTGAACCTTTTTTTGTGTAAACAGACATAAGAAGTTGTTTAGGAGAAATTATATGTAATAGTAGAGGAGGCAAAAGCAGACAGATATGAAGTATTAATTAATCAATGAATTAATTTTATTTGTTCTGCCTAAATTTCTGCTAGCAGTGAATCATGCATGATCACCTGTAATTTGCTGTATTACTTAGCAGTGGAAGTTAGGCTTCTCACTCTGTCAGTGGCTCACAAAAAGCAGAGCAAAGGATTAATGCCCCCCTTAAGCTATGTTGTTTCTCAGGCTGCAGTTAATTAATAAATTATGATGTTTACATTCCTTATTCTGTGGTTTCCAGTCTGTGAGGCCAAAACCTGTCTCAAGTCATAGGCAAGTTTATGAGAAAGAGAGAGTAATAAGAGTTCTTTGGTTTGCAGACCACCAAAAGCCATTGTGTGGAGCAGGAGACCACAGCCAAGCTGGGGTGCAAGTGGGGAAGTTAAATAGCGGGTGTCACTAATGAAAGATGTAGCAGATTCAGAGTGGTAATCTCAGAGGAGGCATCACCTGAAGGCACAGCTGCTGTGATAAGCAGTGAAAAAGGACCAAAAGACACCAGGCAGAAATGGTAGCATCTATGGCACAGACAGTAGCACCCTGGATGAACCTCTAGTTACAGAAAATATGAAACAAAGACAGAGTTTCATGGCCTGATAAAAACCCTATTAAAGTCAATGAAAAGATGCCTATCTGGAAGCATTTGAAAATCCTAGATGACGTTAAGAAATGGGAAGGCTCCTGGGTTCCTAAAAATAAAAAAGCAACATCTGCAACTTCATGGACCTTAGTGTTGGCAATAAACATAAAAAGGTTCCACTAAGAAAGTTGAAATAAAAATTGAAGGGGGACGAATGACAGAACTTCATTTAAGTCTGGGATGGAAACCTGAGGACAGTTATCAGAAAAAAGATATTCCATTTGAAGTTCATTATGCATTTTTCCCCTCTTACTTTGTCCCAGTGACTCATAAGCCAGTAAGTTCAATAACAACGGAAATTCGGTACAGGATGAATGCTGAGCCATATTTTAGCTCCTTGGGATCTGACCCATTTTTATTGTTTTACTATCTGGGTAGCCCATGGCTTTTGTGCTTTAAAGCCTGATATTTGCATTTGATGGACAATATCAAATTGCTACAGTTATAGTTTTGTGGATAGTTTCTTCCTTTTTTCTTTATTTTTTTTTTCTTTTTATTTTATTTTCCTTGGTTTCTTTTCCCTACAGTAATGGTGCTTGACAGCATGATTCCCTCTTGGGAAAATTGGACATATGTAGCTTTTAATTTCTTCTGGAGAAAGGAGCAGTTAAATTAAAAGTAGCAGGATGTTTATCACAAAAGGACAAATTTTCTACCCAGCTTGAGTTGTGGCTCAACTTAAGTAATTCTGTGGCAGAAATCATGCTCCCTACTGGGGAATAATTGCCAGTGGCTCAGCACATTCCCAGTGTGTATGTCATTTTATCAGAGTTTCCTGAAACCTTAACCCCACACACAGCAGAGTCACTATGGAGTTGCAAGAGGATTCACATAAGGGGGATAGGTCCCAGTAATTACACTGAGAAAGTTGTTTGGGTGAATAGTTCATAATTTGGCCTTAAAATCAGAATGATCTGTCAGGTGAGACCTCAATGAAAATCTGCTTGATTGCAGAGTATCTTATAGCCTCAAGCGTGGCTATGAATAAGGCTCCTTATTTCCCTGTATATTGGTTACCTATCAACAATGCTTCCTTCTCTCACAGAAGTGCTCTAAAGAGTTCATTAATATTTGTGAAGTATTAAGAAGAACTTACTGAAGTAGAAATAGTCCAGGGCTGGGCACATGGGTGCATACTATTATTCCCAGCACAAAACAAAACAAATCCCTAATTGATTCTTCTTCCATGTTCCCCAGAGGGCGCAAAGTGCAATATATACAAAATATCAATAGAACAAGCAATCATGCTTGAAGCAGAAACTTTGATGCTGTGCCTCAACTTAACTAGAACCATCTGCTTGTTCAGGAGCAGCAGTAAAAGGCTTGAAAGGAGCACAAAGTTCAGCGCATACATAAGCCTAGGTGATAAGTATCAGTAGAGTTCACTCCATTGCAAAGTGATGAGAACAAGTTTATCATCAGACATGCTCAAGAATAAGCAAACAGGTCCAATTAAAGAAAAAAGCCCTCAGCAAGTCTGACCCTGTAACTAATCATGATAGCTGACTGAAGTAACAATTAACTGCAGCTTAAATGATAGTCTGAAGAGCAAGCAGCTTTCTGGGAGACAAAAATGTATGATCTGGGAAACAAGACTTAGGATTGTGATCATTTGCACCTGGAGTTGGTACCTTGTAAGATAATGTTCCCATTGCATTGCAGAACTAACATGGCCGGCCCAATTATCAGGCTGGACAGCAATCCCTATAAAAATTTGGTTTACAATCTGTTTGAAGAGATGCACAGTATATTATCAAAGGGAAAAGCAAGCGATTTGAATAATAATGTAATGCTCAAAATTTTGATGTATTTATTACTATTTTCCCTTAGATTGCCTTTAGCATTTTAAATCTTCAGCCTTGAATTTACAAAATAAAAAGGGTATGTGGAGGTGAGGGTGCAGTCAGTGAATATGACAAAAAAAGTATTTTAAGTTTTAGGTGGATACTCTTGAGATGTAAATGGCAAGCAGGATCAAATGAAAAGGATACAGAATCTGAATCACGTAAAATATACCTCTGGATTCTAGCAGTATTGTCAATGTTCTCTGGTACATTTGATTTCAAGTAATATGTTTTATATTTTATTATTCTATCATATTAGAACAGTTACTCTACAATTAATAAGAACTGATTACTTTCCCTAATGAGTCATTGTTTACCATTGTAGACTATTAGTTTAGCTTAGGGTCTTGAGCCTAAAAGCACGATTTTTGCAAAACACTTAGGGCAATCATAAGTCCATAGAAGCCTTCTGTATAACCTATTTTACTGACAAACAATTACATTTTAGATTGAAGAGGTGAAATGATTAAGAATATTTGACTTAGTTGCCATGACAGCATGCATTTTTCATCAGGCAGAGTGTAATTACTACAATTTCAATGATGTAAAATCAAGAAAGATGATAACAAACAGCAGAACCATGGAGATATTGCCATTGCAACCAGGTTGCCATGGCAACAGTGATAATAATCTCAGTGATAGATGTTTTCTCTTGCTCTTTCCATTTTGTACGGTTATAACATTCAGAGCCAGTTTTTACCACAGCTTTTTATAGTTTATTAGACTGTCAAAATAGTTTATGAGATGTTGTTGCAAAGGAAATGACTGAGTTCCGCAGCCTAATAAAAATGCCAAATACTCTGTTTACATACTGCTGCAGCATTTAACAAACATTAAAAAATTGTATGAAAAATGATTTGATATTGTATCTGTATTAATCAATTTGCAAGGCATAAGCTCTGTCACTGAAGGTCAAATGAATACCTTCCAAGCATTACTTTTAGAGAGTCCTGTTAAAGTTTATTTTTGACACCATGTTGGCAACTCCTTTTACCTGAATGGTTGCAAAACATGCAGTTCATAGGAAATGCTTCATAAGACTAGTAGATAGATAGAAAAAATATGTTAATAATTTAAATAATGTAGGAACATTTAATAGCTTAATGTCAAAGAAGTGGTCAATGCAGACTAAAGAAAGCTTTACTGAAAGTCTAACATAGATATAACACAAATAAAGAAAGATAATATGTGCATGTTTTCTGTATATATATATATAAATATACATATACACAGACTATTGTGTTCATAAATTACTTTATACTGTATGTCTGTAACATATATATGAAGACAGAGAATATATAACCCTTCACGATGTTACCTCCTATGCTATAGAGGTATCAGAAGGCATTGATTATTAGAAGAGGCATTGAGATCTACTTTTGAAGCAAAAATAAAACCCCTCTTTTATAGTTTTAAAGTCTGACTTCCTAAATCTGAAGCAATAACTCTTCAGGGGGCAACGTAAGTTTAATAGGAATTTTTAGAATTGTTTTCAAAGGAAATATTTAAATATCCATTTCTATTTTTCCTTATCTTTCTCTCTCTAGGCTTAGCAACAGTCACCATCCATCTTAAAAAAAAATATAGACATCCTCTCAGAAAAAAACACATTTTAAAATCTCAGTATTGACTACAACAAATAGTTGTTCTTCATTGAAGTTACCCTATGTTTACTTACATATAACTGAAAGAATTGCAAGAACTCCAGCTTTTCCTACCTTCTAGTTTGGCCAGCCAAATAACATATTTGCTCAGCTCTGAGACTTTCAGTAAAGAACAAAACCCAGAGAGAGAAAGGGAAGGACTCCTGAAATGTTGTGGTTAAACAGGTGGGTAATGGGGCAGGAAGATTAAGAAATAATATGAATGATTATGCCCTGCTCTGAGGTGTTAATGCAGATTTGAGAACTTACATGGGAGACTATTGGCGTAGTACCAAGACACTGGTGACTGATGGCATCAGTTTCAGTCATGCTGCTCTTCAAAACAGTTATCTCAAGGAGAACCTGACTGCTTATCCCATTATACATACAGACAAATGTCCATAATGCAATTCCTCCATGAAAATGAATAAATTTCCTTTTAGAGAACTCTTAACAAGTGTCTGAAGTGTTGTAGACAACTGTAACCCACAGTTACCAGTCCCTGTTCAACCTCAGTTATCTTTTTTGAAAATAAAATAAAATAAAGCAAAAGTATTGAATAAAGCCAAATATTTAGTTTGCTAACAGAACACTACTAAGTGCTACTGACAGCTTATTCCTTTGGTATTTATACTTTTGATAAACTAAAGGTTTTTAAATTTTAACTGATGCTTGGAGGGGAATAAACCCCAAAGCTATCTACATATCTCAACCCAGATAAGCATTTAAATGTATACACCTTACTGCAGTTAATAGAGAATGTATGTTTACATTGTCTATGTTGCTTGGAAAACTGCTCTTTGTTGTATATGTTAAATGTGTATACAGTATGCATGTGTGGATGACAGAGAGGAAAAGAAGGAAGTCTGGTGTCTGAGAAGATCCGCTGTAAAAGACGACAAATAATAAGCAGCAGCCAAGACCACATAATCATGAGCAATCTCAGAGTTGTTTTAAGACCCAATAACTTTGTTGACATTACAGAACTGATCCTGCCAGCATATTTGGAAAAATTTCTTTAATTTAATTTTGTCAGATTTTGAAAGTGGAGTACTTATTTTCTTTGTATGAAAATATCTTGTGCTTGGAGAATGGGGTCCTGGTATCCAAATGGGATTTCCTTCTCTTAATTTCTCATCATTACTCTTAATTATTCTTCCTTACAATTAAATAATTTGGTAGAAAGTCTTGTCATTAAGGATCAAACATTTGTAGTTCCATTTTTATTTTATGTGCAGTTTAACTAAATTTTATGTACTAAGAGACACGATCAGTTTAATAGAAGCATTCTTTTCCCTGAATGACCTTTTCAGTTTGTATTCTTATTCGTTCTCCATATAAGCTCTACAAAAAAGCATAGGTGAAAGAAATGCAAAGAAAAAAGAATCTGGCAGGGAAAGTCAAGGGAAAGAGTAAGAGTACTTTAAGCTACTTTAATTCTTTATTTGAAACTAAAGCAGTTTTCAGGACGGTGGCGTCTCTTTAAATAAGCTTTTTTTCCCAAAGGATATCCATCCCTCCAGCCAACACACCGTTTCTGTTGCTGTTCTTTAAATCTTGCCAGCTTCACGGCATCTTTTCTTGATAATGTGCAGCCAAAAAAACCCACCATGCAATAGTCTAACTGGGATGACATGGGAACTGTGGAGATACTGTTACTTGGCTCCTCCACCATGTGACGTCTTTGTGCATGCAGCCTAAAATTGCACTGCCCTTTTTCTGGCAGCTGTTACATTGCAAATTGATGAATACTTTGCTGTCCACAGTTAATCCAATGTGTTTCTTGCACTGTTATTACTTCCCAGGTTTGTCTCCTTCATCAAATGAATATCTTTGCATTCTATCTGCCAAATATTATTATACCTCATGACAAAATTAATTTTTCTTTTTTGCTTATAGAGTTACAGAAAGCAGTCCTTTTCATCTGTTTCCTTGGCCTCTGAGGTGTTCAAACTCTTCTAGTCTTTGAATTTCACTAATAGACCTGACTACTAATGACTTAACAAAAATTATAAATAACTTGCACCTATCATCAATCCTGCTTGCGCCTTGCTAGACTTTCTCTAACTCAGTGCATTTCATTTATCATTACTTTGTGTTTACTCTTTTTCTGGTGACTTTTCAGGTCTCAGATCAGTGTTTCTTTTCCAGCTTAACTATATTCTCAATTCTTATTTGTATCAAATGCTAGGCACCAATGTTATCACCCATCCACAATTTTGCAATCTGAAGGAAAGAATAAAAAAAAAAAAAAGAAATCATTCATCTGGAAAGCCGTATGTTTGAAACTTGCCTAGTTTTTAAAGTCTGATTTCTTATGCATTGGGATTACATTGGAGATCCTTATATCTTTTGTTTGGAATATACATAAGATTTCCACTAATTGCAATGGACATTGATTGCCACCTTTAAGGGTACATCTCTGCTTTCTGACATGGCATTCAGCACATCCTGCCTATCATTCTATAGACAGCTTCTTGTAAGGGGTGTCCTTGGAGATTTTAAAAGCGTGGGGCCCTTTGCTGTTTTTCCAGACAACACATGAATTGCACTACCATGTGAATAAACAGAAGGAAATTTAAATACTGAAACAGAAATTACAGGTTTGCAACTTTATTTAGTGTACTTAATTGAAAATCCTGAGACATTCTGCAAGCCCTAAGAGTTTCTAAGTGCACAGATAGTAAATTGGATTGATAGCCTACAAAAGAGATTTACCAAGAATGACCTGCCTGCCAGTGAATAGACAAGCCCTAACCCCTCAGTTTTTGGTGCTGATCATCAGTTTAAGGGTAAAGCTGAAACATTTTCTGTTGCTAGTTGTCTAAGTACATGATGCTTCCTAATGGAATAACACTGTACAGTATTGAATTATCACTTCCGATGTCCCTTGAAAAGGAAGGGGGACCGATCAGAAACACCAAGACTCTAGAAGCAGTTCCCTTCTTCAAACAAAGAAAATGAAGGTCCCTGGAAAAACAACATAAGCTACTGAAAAAGAGGTGTATCCACAGCAAAATGGTGATATCAATTTGAAACTGCACTCTGCTCTGAGCTGTCAATACCCTGGGAGACTATGTCCTTGCCTGTGATAGTCCATCAGAAGTCCTGATGTCATTTTGCAGAATACCTCCCACCTACATAACCCTGTGAAAGAGAGATGCTGCTTTGTCAGGGGCAGTAAGTGATCTCCTGGACGTGGTCCCATGCTGACAACTGATACACCTTGAGGCATTTTAAACTGCTGGCTGTATGCCAACACCTTCCTCTATCTAAATGCAGGACTCATCTGCTTATGGGTGCATATGTGACAAAAAACTGAGTCACAGTAATAGAGTAAGGTCGTGTTGCTGAAGAGCTTATAATGGAATTTCTTTATAGAGAGAAATTAATAAATAAAGTTTCCACCTGTCCACTGTCCCTTCTGTTAATTATACTCGATGTCTCTTGTCCTGCAAAATGCTGATATATGGAACCACTCTTGTCCCTTAATTTCAAGATTAATTAACTGTTGCCATTGTGTGCAATCTCATTTGGAACAATGTAGAAAAAAAAATCATAACTAAGTATGGATAGAAATTCTAAAATATTATAGGCGAAATTCTCAGCTGATGTTGAGCACAGCATTATTCAGCAAAGTATCATTGATGTCACTTGCTACAACAGCAATAATTACTGTGGAACAATATGCAGAGCAAGTACATTCAGAAACAAGGATCCAATATGTTGTAAATGGGCTTCAAAGCCTGAATAGATGCTTTGCTATCATTTTCCTAGCTGAAATTTTTCTTCCTACCTGTCTTTTCCTGCCCTACTTAAGCACATGAAAGGTGGATGTTGGCATGAATGATAGAAAGACCTCATGATGACCTTCTTCACCTGAGAGAATTTTCTTCCAAACAGTATTTGAATGATTCTTAAAACAGATGTGCAAGCCTTAAAGCCCTCATCCCAATTGCCCAAGATACAGAAGAAAAAACGAATTAAAATATAGATTGAAAATGTCTTTTGATATTAAAAAACATTTTCTGAGGAATGTTTTAGAGCAATTTTCTGTCTTATGCATTTTATCTTGCCACTTTTCCCATTGACTATTATTTCCCTTGGTCTCATGTGGATATATCCCGAATAACACTCTGGAGAATATTAAGCCATGCAACAGTAAGAAAGAGCTCAAGGAAACTATTGCAGCTTAGTCTGCTTCTCACTCTACTTTAGATTTAAATGGCTATGGTATTTAATTTTCAGAGATCCTAGCTCAAATTTCTTCTTCCAACTTATAGAAACTTTCTGTGCTTTCCATCCAGTAACCTCTACAAAATCACTGCTAGTCACCAGCATTTTTTCCAGACACCTTGTCTTTACTTGGTAGTGCTTCTGTTTGGGTTTTTTTTCCCTTTGCCTTTCTATCAGAGAAAAGGAAATGCATTTAATGATATGACCCACAGAAAGTCCTCTTCTTTAGGGTTAAATGTAGTCTGTTCCCTTTTGTTTTCTTAAAAACTCTAAATGTTTGAACAGAACTTTCAGGTATGCAGTATGCACATATTTTGTAATCCAGATCCCAAATCAAAAAAATCTAGCTGAACTGTTCTTTTAAAAGGTCCCAAATTATTAAACCTGCTTGCTGTGCATTTTCATAGGAAGGTTTTAAATTTTCAGTTACTGTTTTTGCAAGTGATATAGCTTTTAAAACTCTGTACCATAGCATGATAGCTTTGGTATGACTTGTGTTTTTCACTATCACAGGTTACCTAGGAGGACATACATATAGCAAAATGTAAATTACTTTTATTTTAAATGGTGTAAAAAAACAAAGAAAGAACAAATGGATATCCTACAGGACACAGAAATCAACCTTTTAGTAGCACTGCATGAATCAGTTTTGAATTCATTTCAGTGGCTGCTTTTCCTATTGCTGATATACATACATTTAGAGATTACCTGCGCTGTGTGCCAGTAGACCATGGATGTAACTATGCCAAGGGCATCTAGGATGTAATTTTCAATGATCATATACCCTTTGCTCCATGTAAACAATCTGGGATTTCTATGACATCTTGTATTCTCATCCTGGATGCATTTGTGGGGACAATTGTGCACTTCTGTAGTTCCTAGCTGTGATCCACAGTCATCTCTGCCCAGTTTCTATAGCAAGCTTCCGAGCAGGTACACTGAGAAAATGTCCACTAGGTGGGAAGAAAGACAGTTGAGAAGACAAAGAAGAAAATAATGGGCATGCCCCTTTCTGACAGAGTCATTTACAGCATAGCACACACTAAAGAAATACTGTAATGGTAATCAGTTGGCCATGCAACCTCTGAACTGCAAGGATGCAAATTGCTGTGACTATTGCTGGTCTCTGGCTATTTCTGAAGACAAAACATTTCTGAAATGATTCTGAACATTTCTTCTACTGCTGAGACACTCAAAAGTCTGTATGCATCTGGCTGAATTGTACACACTGAAGCACTCAGATCAGTATTTTCCTACCTTCAGGCAGCCACTAGAGAAAATACAGTGAGATGAATACAGCCAGGAAGAAATTCAGCTCGCCTCAAACTTAAAGAGTCATTTTAAAAGTCTTGATATTTCTTCATATGTGAGGCTGGGTTAAACCATACTAGATTGTTTCATTCGGTTTTGATAGGCTGAGGGCTTCTTTTGGGATGTGTGGGTTTTTTGGTTTTGTTTTTGTTTTGGGTTTTTTTGGCTGCCTGCAGTCTGGATAAGCGCTGTTACTGAGGAAACACTTTGGTACACATTAGCTTCTATTTTTTTTTCATAACTTAAAGTCTCAGACACTTTTTAGGCACTGAGAAGTTAAAATATCAGCACCACCTAAGGAGAAAACCATTGCAATACAATGGAGAAAGACAAAAAAGGGGCTGTTTAGAGGAACTTCTATTAGCAGCAAACCTTGCAAAACAACACTATATGCAAATATTTTGCCTCACAGTCACGTCTCTTTACCCAAGCATGATGGATAAGAAACCATCATTTCTTATCACTCTCATGGCATCTTTCTTTTCTCAAAATCTGTTCTTTTGTCATTCACACTTCCTAGTGTAAGCTGTCTCTTAACTGTTCTTAAGACTTTGCTCACAATGATCCTAAATTAGGTGACCTGGAGAAGGATCATTTGTCTTCAAAACTGCTAATGATTTTGTAAACGCTTTTATGCTACTTGCTTGAAGGTGGAAATATCTGACTTCAGCTTTAAAGCCTTTTGCTCCCAATAAATTAAAATAATGCACCTAAAGGGCCTCTTCATTAAAGCACTGGAGAGTAAAAGCTCCATTTAAGTGACGTGTTTGACTCTCCCTCTCTTTTAAAGCTTCTATTTGTTGCTGATCAACTCCTCAGCTCCTACTGTTTATTCTGCTATGTATGGTGTAGAGATAAAACCATATTCCACTCCATAGGCTTTTTCTAAGATTTCCATGTGCAGCAGGAGGTAAACAGAAGAGTCAGATAAAAGGAATTACAATAGGATGTTATTTATGCATTAAAATACATGGAAGAACAGGGGAACAAGACAAATACACTTTAAAGAAATGAAAATTGAGCCTGACAAGAAATACATGATTCTTTAAATGCTTTTGCCAATCTAAATGTTGGAGATAAGCTCCTCTTTCAAAGAAAAATTATACTTAGAAACATTTTTCTTTCACAATAAAATAAAATAACCTGTGGGAGGCGAAAAGTTACTGTGGAAAATCATAATTCAGTGTTTCTGAAACACTATCCAACTCGGGAGGAAAGGGAAAGTAGTTTAATCAACACTAGCGAAGTGAAGCAAGTTGAACCTTCATCACACAAATATCATAAAATGCTTTGGGTTGGAAGGGACTTTTAAAAATCACCTAGACCAACTACTGCAGCTTCCATAGTGATGTCCCACAGCTTTCGAGAGTTCATTCAAAATACTCCTTTTCCCAAGGCGCCATATCTCCACATTATGCCCTTCCAATCTAGATTGCCACCCTAAGGCACTGAAGGTTATAAAGCAGGATATTTAAAAGAAAAAGGGTCTTCGCTTTATGTGCTCTTACTTTTATTTTACTTTATTTAATTCTAATCCCTCAGACTTTGCCACTTAGCCAAATCCTCTCCATGGGTTCAAGAAGGGACTTTTTCTGCCTCCCCAGGTTGCTTATAATTGCTTTCATCTTTTCTAAGTCACTGAGTATTAAGATGAAAACCACTTGTTTGTTTTTTTTTTTTTTAAACTGTGTTCAAAAATTCCCATACAAAGCACAGTTTATTAGCAAATGAACAGTTTCTAAAAATTCTACTTTGCAGATTTTTTCTAAATATTATCAATTGTTCCATTTACAGCAAGAAAGCGCTTAGATCCTGGAAAAGGAGTACTGAGGTCAGTAAAACCTAGAGTATGACAAAAAACAGAGCTGCTTTTCCAGCAGAACAAGATAAGAACCGACAGTTCTGGTAAGGTGATGCACAGCTAGAAAAGCTTTAAGCAAAAATTCCACCAATTTGCATCTCTAAATGAGTTTGAAAACTTGCATAATATAGGAGAAGGGAGGATTAATCTCAGAAGGCTTGACTTTTTCTCCAGTATCCCATTCACTGGAATACAGCTCTTCTGAGCTCAGTAACATCTCTGAGGAGACCTTAAATCTTCACATCTTACATCCATTACAATTTTCTTCTGGTTGGGTATTGTTACATATTACTTTGTGCTGTTATTGTTCCTGCAAAAAAGCTTTGGCACGCTGTTGGCCTGACTTCAAGGATTCCTGCTGTTCATTGGGGTGGTGATGCCAGTAGCCATACATCTTTGTCTTGCCTGATCCATAAAAGTGTGCATCATAATACCAAATTCATGATCCCACTGTGGGCTACACATAGTATGGGTGTGCTCTGTTACAAAAAGTGTCATCTAAAAACTAGAAATGGACATAAATAACTGGTGCTAATTATCTGCCTGGAAATGCAGTTATGAGGCAGAATATATGACTAGAACAGCTATGCAGAGAATGTGGAGCAATTAATATTTAAGTAATTATCACACAATTTAAAAAGAATTTTTATGTATTGATCCAGTTTATTTATAAATTGAAACTTCAAAAAGATAATAGATGAGCTTTACAGTAAAAATTCAGCTACATTAAGGATCAAAGTTTCTTCTTTTATGGAACTTCTGGAGAACTAGTTTTTTAAAACATAAGCCTGCTCAGCTCCCTCCTCTTCTTTTTTTCTCTTTTTTCTTTTATTTAGCAGAGATGAGATTTTTCAAAGTGTTGTGGTTTAAGGCCTGCTTGTTTTCCCCCCACAACCTGTCCTTCCCCCCACACCCCCCACTCCCGGAGGGATGGGGAGGAGGATCGAAAGAATGCAACTCCCACGGGTTGAGATAAGAACAGTCCAGTAACTAAGGTATAACACAAACTGCTGCTACCA